>JAZHYW010022724.1:0-13158 GCA_037355805.1 Ixodes ricinus
CCCTATTTGAGGTACTTTTTCCCTGCAAAATTTTGAAATATCCCCGCATATTTCCCTGCATTTTATTACCTTTATTTTCGTATCAGCTGATTTCTGTGGTCATGCAGGCCACTATGCGCGCATTTTACCACAAAAGCTACGTGAAATCGCATGTTTAAAGAGAAGAAAATGTTACTGCACTACCGAAAAACCCAGTATAACTTTTCGCTATGTGGATTACGGAACTGGGATTTCAGGTTTCCAGAAACAATTCCAGTTAGATTTCCAGTTTTATGAGTGAAAAATTATACTGGCTTTTTGGTAGGGTGTTCAGTTTATATTTTTATTAACAAAATAATATAACCTTTAGCAGTGTTTGGTAAAGTACATCTATAAAGTACTTGGTGTAAAGTACAAAGCAAATGAGAGGTTATGTACTTCAAGTAAGGTAGTAAGTACATTGGGTGCAATTTACTTGAGGTAAAGTACTATAAATATCACATACTTCCAAAGGTACAAGTACTTTTTAACACAATCTTTCATGGGGGTAATCGAGGGTGAATCAGTTATTTTCCAAAATGGCGGCGAATGTTGGATTAAGTCAAGTGGCCATGGAGTAGTCGTTTCACTCTCGCTGACAAACTATTTAACACCATCAACCTATACGGAACTTATTTGCATCGGTCTTATAGCCGCCATTACTTCACTCAAAGAAATTACCAAATGACATCTTGAAAAACGATAGCGTGTTTTTACATAACAATACACTTTTCTTTTTTTTTCAAATTCGGAGAATATATTTTGAAGTCGGAAGTTGTACCTTTGCTCGGAAAGTACCGGAAAAAAATTACTTTAAATAAAGTACAAGTACATACTCGGAGAATGTACTTCAAGTTAAGTACAAGTTTTCTAAACCTACTTGAAAAAGAGTCGTTCAGACACCTTTTTCCTGCACCACAACTTTCTTTCTCTTCTTAAAACTTTTGGACCACTCGACTTTTTTGTGTTTAGTTCCCTCTAGAGCTTTTCCCGAATTCCCTCGTTAATCCTTAAAATTCCCTGCAAACGTGTTAAAATTCCCATTTCCCTTTTCACCAAAATTGAGACCGGAAATTCCCTGAAAAAGGGAAAATTCCCTGCATGGAACATCACTGCTTCGATGTTTATTCCTAAAGTGTGAAAGCGCCTCCGAAAGTTTTGGAAACTCCGGATGGATAGATGGATGGATGTGGCCATTACCCGCTATATCGGTGGTAGCTTGCGCCACCTAGCCTTAAATTATTGCTTCAGAATTTTTTTTCCTCTTTTCTTCTATTCTTTTTTTCAATTTACCTCTCTGCAATTATCACCGGGCGGGTAGAGTACTTTCAGGAAGACCTTTGGGGGATCGGGCAAAAAAAAATTAAACACCGCCCCCGCCTCCTCCCCGGGCGAGGGAGTCGCCGAATTTTCCTCCTGGTCAACCTCTTCGGTGTTCCTCCTTAAACCACCCACCCGCTGGGGACAGGTGTGAGACTTTGGGCCGGAGCCACGCAGGGAGGGAGTCCCAGTATTCCTCCTGTCCCCCTCTCGGGCAGCTGTGCTAATTGTTCGTCCTCGTTTCATTTTCCCTAGACTGTATCCGCCAGTTTTCCAATCTCCTTTTTGTGATGGTAACCACTTTTTTC
Source organism: Ixodes ricinus (assembly GCA_037355805.1). NCBI lineage: Eukaryota > Metazoa > Arthropoda > Arachnida > Ixodida > Ixodidae > Ixodes > Ixodes ricinus. Next base: position 1,647 of record JAZHYW010022724.1, read on the forward strand.
TCCATTCTTCCATCCTCGTCCCGCAAAACCGAAGCGCCCCCGTCAAATCGCATGACCCCTCCCGGGAGAAACAGGGCGAAGCCTCGTACATTCTAAAAACAAGATGTTCCATTGTTTCGTACTCATTTTTGGCAAATGGCACATAATGTGTCCATTTTTCTCGGAATTTAGCCCTATACGTTTTGGTTCTTCGGCGACCAGGTCTGCTCTCCCCTCTCTACGGGAGCGTGTATGTACCGAAAAATATCACGTGACCACGACTGGGGACAGCGGAATCCGCCAAGGCGCCGCCGCGTATCATCTCCAAATGCGCGCGCGTGTCACAGGCGGCGGGCGGCAGTTACACGATAAAACCCACGAGTTTGATCGATTAGCAACCTTTTCTATCGACAACCGCATAGATTTGTTGACATGTTCTGTAAACAGAGTAAAGCGTGGCGCTTTGTCTATTGCCGGTCTAGTAATTGTTTATTTTTTCCTTCGAGGATTCACGTGAAACCACTTGGAGACGAATGGGAAGTGCTACATCAGTATAGCTTCGAGGCCTACAACGCGGCCACACGTAGGTGTTTATTCTCGTAATACGACCGAGCTCCAGTTTGATACCTTTTGTGACAATGCACAACCAGAAATACTCAAAATTGCAATAAAAATATACAGGTTTCGGTTTCTGGATAGGGCTCTTGTCGCTCAAATTTTATCTTGTCAGGCCAGTGATGAGACATACTATTGTACACTTGAAGAAAACGTATATTCATTCTTTTGAAATAATGCTGTGGAGAGGCAAAAAGCGTAAAATGTTTAAAATAGACCATTAAAATAGACTAACTCATAAATGTTTAAAATAGGAGGAGAGAGACAAAGCTGTATATTTACTATTATTCTTTTGGTTTCACGATCTACCGAACTAACTTCTTGGCATTAGTGACGCACTAACTCGAAAACAGTAAAGAAACGAAAATTCCAGGAACAAGAAGGTCTAAATATGTCCAAAACCAAGAACATCAATGCAGTCTATGCTCATATGTGCCACAATTTATTAACACAGGTAACCGAAAATTGCTGGAGCCAGTTGCAGACGAGTTTTATACGCAGTGATGGGTCAGTGTTAGCACAAACCAGAAGAGGTGGCGCTTCATCAATGCGAGCTAGAGCTTTTTAGGGGCATGCGCATACATTTCGACGGGAACTCGTTTTAAAGGGACAATAGAAGGCGATTTAATTTAATTTGTTTAAATTGTGTTTTTAGGCTTCTTGGGAACCTGGCATACTGCCTAAATTTTTATAGACATTTGTGACGCATATTTCTATACCTACGAAAGAACTGAAGAAACCGAAACTCAACTATCTGTGTTTCTCGTTTTTGGGCCTCCGAAAACGGAGGTGACGTACGGAGTGACGTCACATGTGAGTTGTCGGTACCGGTAGCATTTAGGGCGTCGAGACTCTGGTTTACCGCGGTGGGTTATAGCAGCGCGGTGGCGCGGTCGTTTCGCCGAATTTGCTCAACATGGCCGGCCACGCACGCTACTCGCGTGCGCGTTCGAGCGTTCCGTTACGGTAACGGAAGCACCGAACGCGCTCGGGAGTAGCGTGCGTGGCCGGCCATGTTGAGCAAATTCGGCGAAACGACCGCGCCACCGCGCTGCTATAACCGCGACCGCGGTAACCAGAGTCTCGACGCCCTAAATGCTACCGGTACCGACGGATCCGCATGTGACGTCACTTCCGTACGTCACCTCCGTTTTCGAGGCCCAAAAACGAGAACACAGATAGCTGAGTTTCGGTTTCTTCAGTTCTTTCGTAGGTATAGAAATATGCCTCACAAATGTCTATAAAAATTTAGGCAGTATGCCAGGTTCCCAAGAAGCCTAAAAACACAATTTAAACAAATTAAATTAAATCGCCTTCATTGTCCCTTTAAACGAGTTCCCGTCGAAATGTATGCGCATGCCCCTAAAAGCTCTGAGCCGCATTGCTGACGCTTCACCCTTCTGGTTTGTGCTAACACTGACCCATCACTCGTATAAAACTCGTCTGCAACTGGCTTCAGCAATTTTCGGTTACCTGTGTTACTAAATTGTGGCAATATGAGCATAGACTGCATTGATGTTCTTGGTTTTACTACTTAGACCTTCTTGTTCCTGGAATTTTCGTTTCTTTACCTGTTTTCGAGTTAGTGTCACTAATAAAGAAGTTAGTTGTCTGTGATCAGGGAAAAGGTAGAATAATAGTAAATATACAGCTTGTCTCTCTCTCCTATTTTAAACATTTATGAGTTAGTCTATTCTAATGGTCTATTTAAACATTTTTACGCTTTTGCCTCTCCACAGCATTATTTCAAAGAATGAATATACGTTTTCTTCAAGTACAATAGCATGTTCATCACTGGCCTGACAAGATAAAATTTGAGCGACAAGAGCCCTATCCAGAAACCGAAACCTGTATATTTTATTGCAATTTTGAGTATTTCTGGCTGTGCATTGTTCACAAAAGGTATCAAACTGAAGTGGTCGTATTAAGTGAGAATAAACACTCTACGTGTGGCCGCGTTGTAGAAGCTCGAAGCTATACTGATGCGTACTCCATTCGTCTCCAGTTGGCTTCACGTGAATCCTCGAGGAAAAAATAAATAATTAATAGACCGGCAATAGATAGCATGTCGCTTTACTCTGTTTACAGAACATGTCAACAAATCTATGCGGTTGTCGATAGAAAAGGTTGCAATCGATCAAACTCGTGGTTTTATCGCCCAACTGCCGCCCGCCGCCTGTGACTGCGCGCGCATTTGGAGATGATACGCGGCGGCGCCTGGCGGATTCCGTTCCAGTCGTGGTCACGTGATATTTTTCGGTACACACGCTCCCGTAGAGAGGGAGACTGACCTGGTCACCGAAGAACCAAAACGTATAGGGCTAAATTCGAGAAAATGGACACATTATGTGCCATTTGCCAAAATGAGTACGAAACAATGGAACATCTTGTTTGAATGTACGAGGCTTCGCCCTGGTCCCCGGGAGGGGTCAGCGATTTGACGGGGCGCTCGGTTTTGCGGGACGAGGATGAAGAATGGAGAAAAAAGGGTTACCATCACAAAAGGAGATTGAAAACGCGGATACAGTCTAGGGAAAATGAAACGAGGACGAACAATACACAGCTGGGTTCAGAGGGGGAGACAGAGGAATACTGGGACTCCTCCCGCGTGGCTCCGGCCCAAAGTCTCACACCTGTCCCCAGCGGGTGTGTGGTTTAAGGAGGAACACCGAAGAGGTTGACCAGAGGAAAATTGGCGACTCCCTCGCCCGGGGAGGGCGGGGGCGGTGTTTAATTTTTTTTTGCCCGATCCCCCAAAGGTCTTCCTGAAAGTACTCTACCTGCCCGGTGATAATTGCAGAGAGGTAAATTGAAAAAAAGAATAGAAGAAAAGAGGAAAAAATTCTAAAGTAATAATTTAAGGCTAGGTGGCGCAAGCTACCACCGATATAAAGGGTAATAGATATATCCATCCATCTATCCATCCGAGTTTCAAAACTTTCGAGCGCTTTCACACTTTAGGAATAAACATCGAAGCAGTGATGTTCCATGCAGGGAATTTTCCTTCTCAGGGAATTTCCGGTCTCACTTTGTGGCAAGGGAAAGGAATTTTAACACGTTTGCAGGGAATTTTAAGGATTAACGAGGGAATTCAGGAAAAGCTTTGAGGGAACTAAAAAAAGAGTCGAGTGGTTCAAAGGCGAAGAAGAGAAAGAAGTTGTGGTGCAAAAAAGGTGTCTGAACGACTCTTTTTCAAGTAGATTAGAAAACTTAGCTAACTTGAAGTACATGCTCTGATATGTGCCTGTGCTTATTTAAGCTTAATTGGTGTCTATACTTTCCGAGCAAAGGTACAACTTCCGACATCAAATTTATTCTCCGAACTTGAAAAAGGAAAGTGTGTTGTATGCAGAAACACGCTATCGTTTTTCAAGATGTCATTTGGTAATTTTTTTGAGTGATGTATTGGTGGCTATAAGATCCGATACATATAAGTTCCGTATAGGTTGATGGTGTTAAATAGTTTGTCAGCGAGAGTGAAACGACTACTGCATGGCCACTTGACTTAATGCAACATTCGCCGCTATTTTGGAAAATAACTGATTCACCCTCGATTACTTCCATGAAAGATTGTGTTAAAAGCAACTTGTACCTTTAGAAGTATGTGATATTTATAGTTCTCTACCTCAAGTAAGTTGCAACCAATATATTTATTACCTTACTTGAAGGATGTAACCTCTCATTTGCTTTGTAGCTTACACCAAGTACTTTATAGATGTACTTTACCAAACACTGCTAAAGGTTATATTATTTTGTTTATAAAAATATAAACTGAACAGCCTACCAAAAAGCCAGTATAATTTTTTACTCATAAAACTGAAATCTAACTGGAATTGTTTCTGGAACCCTGGATTCCAGTTCCGTAATCCACATAGCGAAAAGTGATACTGGGTTTTCTAGAACGGAGTTTAACATTTTCTTATCTTTAAACATGCGATTTCACGTAGCTTTGGTGGTAAAGTATGCGCATAGTGGCCTTTATGACCACAGAAATCAGCTGATATGAAAATAAAGGTAAATAAAAGCAGGGAAATATGCGGAGATATTTCAAAATTTTGCAAAGAAAAAAGTACCTCAACTAGGAGATTCTTGTACCCAAGAAAGGGAATTCTTGCACTGCATCGAAGAACGTTTTGGAAAAGGAAGTGTCCTAGGTGCCGGCGTGCTCATAGAACCAGCTGTGGATTTGAGTCTAATTGGTGAGTGCTCGCCCACTCGTTTTACTTTTTGAGTCCTTTCTGTTCGGAGCGTTTATGACGTGTTCTTGTGTGTGCAGTCGGCGTGAAAGCGAACGTGTGCGGTTCCTTGTCGCACACGTGCTTTCCGCATTGAATGAACCTCGATCTTTTGCCAAGGAAGTCCCGGAACCGACCTGTCACTGAGCGAGCAGTCAGATTGCTGGAACTCACCCAGAGTCAAAGGTCCCACCGAGGCACGGGGGGTCAAGCGAGGCACTTGGTGAGTGTATCAGGGAGCTTTATCTCGTATTATGTTGTATTGCATTTTATTGCACAGTGCCGCCCGGTGTGCAGGTATTCAGGGAAAGGCATGCGGTCGTACACGTTTTGTGCCCCTGACACCGACCGGGTGGTGGACAAGGCGTGATTTCTGCAAATCGGGTGGCGGCTTGGTACCACCTGGCTAGGCGGTGTGTTTTGCGGAACCCATGACTGCTAAAGGTAGCCGTCAGCGTGCTGGCGTTTGTATTCGCTTCCATTGTGGGAGGTTGGATTCAAGCTCGAATTTCTTCCTCGGAAACTACTCGAAACATTGCGTGACGCGCGCCTTTAGTCTGTATTGATTATGTTGTTTGCGAAGAGTATAAAGGGTTCTTTTTCAATCAATCAATCAATACTTTATTTTCTTTCACAAGAAAGATGGCAGCTAAGACAAAAAGCTGCAACTAGTGCAGCTTGACGAGGCCCCAGCTCCAAGAAGGCAGCTAGCATTTGACAACAGTCAAACATGCACTAATGCACAACAGTACAGGCAAAATAAATATATATATACAGAGGCGTACTTTTAGCTCAAAGTACAAAACAAAAAAATGACAAAATAAAACAAGACATTATTGTTACTTAGTACACCACTTATTGTCATTGTTACTTAGTACAGTTTTCGACTGGGGCACAGACTTTTTATACAAAATCCTATAGTATGTTGCGCCACAGGCAGTACTTCATTGTGAAAGTTGGAAGAAAAAGACAAAAACGCGCATTGAGTAGTGACAAAAGAAACACAAAAAGCGTTGAATACTGTCTGAGGACCTATGTAGCTTCCATGGAATCCGGCAAGGTGAGTGCAGCTGTTTCCACATGACCCCAATTTCCGGCGGCAATGGGCTGCGTCCGTAAACCAAGAAGACTTCCCCAACGCCATCCTCTCAACTGTGCTATGAACATTTTGTGAAGAGTAAAGCTATACGCACTCCGTACTGCACTTTGGCCGGAAATGGCTATACGCACTATGCGAAACTCATATAAAACAAATGGTTTTAACGAGTTTTCTAAGCGGTGGCATAGCATAGTGGTAAGGTGTCTGCTTTATACGCAAGTGGAGCGGGTTTGATCCGCGGGGGGCTACTCTTTTCTTTTTTTTTCTCTCTAACATTTTGTTTTGTCAGGGCTTGGCAACATTGGCATTTGGCAATACTTACGACATTTCTTTTTTACGATAAACACTGAAAATAAACGAATGTTGTCGATGAAACTTCGCAGAACTAAATGGTATGGGACTCCCTCTCCGGAGGTGCGATCAGGGACAGCGGGGTTTGGGTTGCCGGCTGGACGGCGCGATGCGGCGTTTACAGGTTAAGTTTTGTAATTACCTGCCGCACACTGTCGCCGCGAAGCAGCATGAACGCGGGGGCGGGGTTAACGAGCTCCCCAGTGATACACGCGCCGTTTGAAAAGGGTGACCCAAGCGGCATGAGCTCTCCGCGTAGTGCATATAGCTTTACTCTTTTGTGAATGGAGCGCGCACCAAACTTAACGCTGTACTGTCAATGAACATGGGATATGCTTGCAAGGTGCGTGCAAGTTTTCTTGTAATAATTGCTTTTTCAGCTCGAAAATTTTTGTTACCGAATTTATCTTAATATTGATATCTTGAAGTGTTGACAATGACTCAATTTTATCAGGTAGAACACATAGTTGAAGGCTGATTTCCACCGCTGGGTGTGGCTAGAAATCGTATAAAAGCTAGTTCTACTGGTTTTCCTGAATCGCAATCTCCTGCGCAATACCAGAGAGCTGTGAACCTATGTTGACTGTCACAATGCGACTAGATTCTTCTTATTTTCAAAATTAGTACATAATGTAGATGGAATAAAAACTTCAATTTCTGTCTTCGATTTCTGTTGCTAAAAGTTAAAACATGCTTGTGCATCGATTTTGAATCGTTGAAGCACTGATTTACTCGCTCCGGCAATCGGCCCATCTCGACTTTGCTCTTTTCAGTTCTCGACAAAAGACACACTTGTCAGCACGGGATCCTCAAATGAAACGTTTATAAACACCGATGCATGAGCATGTTTCAACGTTTATAAACATTGATGCATGAGCATGTTTCAGCTTTCAGCAACAGAAATTGAAGGTTTCTTTACAGCTACATTATGTGCTAATTCTGAAAATGAGAAGAATCTAGTCGCGTTGTGACGGTCAGCATAGGTTCACGGCTCTCTGTTTTCGTGCGGGAGATTGCGATTCAGGCAAACCGATAGAACTATCTTTTTGACAATTTCCAGCCACACCCAGCGGCGGAAATCAGCCTTCAACCAAGTGCTGTAGATAATAAAATCCAGTCATTGTCACCACTGCAGAATATTGATATTAAAATAAATTCAGTTTCAAAAAGTTACAAGCTTATGTAGCAATTATTAGGAGAAAACTTGCCCGCACCTTGCGAGCATACCCCATGTTCATCGACGGTACAGCGTCAAGTGCGGTGCGCACTCCATTCCCAAAATGCTCCGAGCACAGTCGAGAGGATGGCATTGGGGAAAAGTCTTCGATTTTGGGATGCAAGCCACTGCCGCCGGAAACTGGGGTCATGTGGAAAGCAATGGAGCTCAAAGACATTGCAGCCGCACTCACCGTGCCAGATTCTGTACAAGCTACATGGGTCCTCAAACAGTATTCTACGCTTTCTGTCGTTATTCGTGCACCTTATAACTGAGCAACGGTGTCCCGATGACCGGGGACTGTCGCCACTCAAGCTTGTGCTTCTAATTAAGTTTGGGAGTTTAAAACGGAGAAGAAAACGCGAACGAAGTTTGGGCAATGCCTACACCCAACACCGGCAAAGCCTCTCATCCGGGACTTTCACTCTTTCTAACGCTCCAGCAAAATGGAAAGCGCCGGTAGCCCTTTCCTTTTTCTCCCTCGCCCTCTTTCAGTAAAACGGTCTATATATGGCTCTGCTCTGCTTTAGCCCTGTTGAGCGCGCTTTTACTGAGCCCTGGTGCACTGCGGAAAAGCAACACCAGCGGAAGCAAGCTTTACGGGTGTTGCTTCTCCGCAGTGCACCAGTGCTCGGAAAGAGTGCGCTCAACGGTGCCGCGAGAACAAAAAGTATGAATTACACGAAAACGCTCTTCGAGTGAAGCGGCTCATGAATACATTGAAAAAGTAGCGGGACAACCGAAGTTTTGAAAATTGTTTGACTTAACCAGAAGTATTAAATATCCGAGTTTGAATTATCGCGAGCCTACTGTATTCGCGTCTCCAGCTCGCCGCTCGCCCTCCCGCGGCGGAAGCGGGAAGCGCTCTAGTGAGGGTCCCCGATTCTCCTGCTCAGCGGGCACGGCGGAACTGCTCGCGATCATGGCTCGCTAAATGTCGTTTCCGAATGCAAACAACACTCTTCACTGTCCCAATGTGGTGCTGCAGCCGGTATGGGGTTGTACCTTATAAGAGAGTTTGAGTATTGCGCATAGAAGCAAACGCAAGCGCAGTGTGTTTGCGTTAGGGTGGCTTGCTCCACGTTTCACGTGCGCATCGTTGCCATGCTCCGACCCAAGACCGCAATTTCGGGTTCCGCGCACGCGCAGCGTGGACCATGCAAAGCTAACGCAAACACACAGCGCTTGCGTTCGCTCGTATATGCAATACTAGAACTCACCACTGTTTCACGTTTTCCAACACCAACGAAACGTGCTGCAGTGAGCAGATGCGCAAGCAGGTAGGCGTTCCTTCGAACTGGAAAGGCTGAGGATGGCAAAACGACGGCAAACAAATAGGAAAGGAAATTAATGTTAAAAAAAGAGTAATAAATAAAAAAATAATCCTTTTTTTTTCTGGGGGGGGGGGGGGTTCGGTCTGGAAGGATATTGGCGGCGACTTTGGAAGTTTTGCCGATTGTCCAAAGTCGCTACTTTAATAGCATCCTCAGTAATCTAATTTTACATGAATTTCTCACATTAGCTAGGGTTTTGTCATTGATTTTAGACTTTATTTATTTTATAACTTGGTAATTAAAAATGCTGCAATTGGCACCAATGATAATTTGTACACTTTAGATTGTCATACTTGTTCGCGTGTTTGAAATTAGATCATATAAGCAATCAATTATTTTCGAGCTTGAAAATGAAGTATTTAAATATCTTAATATTAATATTTACATTATTATTTATACAAATTGCGGCAATGTATGCCCCCAATTAACGCTACGATCACAGTAATACGCCATTTAACCATTACCGTTTTTTCTGAAAGGTGTCATTTTGTTTTCTTTTTATCACATGAAGACCTCTGACATCGTTATCAAAATAGCCCAACAGTCTAACGCTGGATGCAATATAAACTCATGCGTCACGCGTTGCTTCAAAAACACGCAAACTTCAACTGCCTCACTCGGATTCCGTCTTCGAATTTTTTTGAGTGAGAACAGCGTTTCTTAATTCATGCGTTTTGTGAACATATCGTATAAACTGGATTTATTCTGTCATTCTTCTTCTGGGAAAGATATTAAAGCAATTAATCTTCTAAATACCCCAAAAGCCATTGAAAGGCCCGCAGTTCATTGTTTCATATGACCTAATATCAGTGGTGGGAATGCCCACAAGACTTTTGGAGCAGCTCGTGTAGCAGGCAAAAACGTGTTTTTGGAGCAGCTGTAACAACTTTTGTAGCAGCTGGGTCTCGCTGCCCAGCAAGACAGGTAAACAACAGCACAAACTTATTAATTTTGTCACGTACAGAGATCCCTTGACTAGAACCAATAGAAACAATTCAAATAACCCGCAATAAATGACAAAACAAAATTGATTATCATGTACAACTAAAAACCAATACTTGTACTGTATGCCCCCGGTGAAAACGAACACCGCCCAGCATGACAGGTAAACAGAATATAAATGAGTGTCTGAAATGTATACAGATCTTTCATAGTACGATGTGAAAACAGTAGCCCAATCAATTGGGAACAGAACATATATTACATTTCGTTCTGGTGTCTTACACAATACAACTGAGAACAGTTGATTGTCTGATTGCACACAATGCAGTAACCGTCCTCTTCTATCTCCATGGTCTGCACCAGGAGGACAATGCGGTCTCCATTATCATCCGTCTGTTGCAGTATGTCACATTCAACTTGCGATAACACCTACTTGAAATGCGTAAACATTAATATTTCCTTGGTGATATCAACAGAATTTACCACGACAATATTCAAATGTGCATGGCTTTTAAAAGATAAGTCACTGAATGCAAGATTCTTGAAAAAGTTAGATATATTCAACTACGCTATTGGCTGACTGACAGAGCGGCACTGTTTTCACAAGTCACTGGCAAGCAAAATACTTCTAGAAGCCTGCTCTTTTGCAAATTTGGAATGTGCAAGTTTCCAAAATATCTCGTGGGCTAAAAAAATCGCTATCAGATGTGATAGTAAACGCCTTAAGTTTAGCAGGGCCTTATTAAGCCATCGCAAAATATTGGTCATGAAAATAAGACATACATGAAAACGAATAAAGCACATACATACCATCTGGTTGCGAACCTTTTTACCCGCGAAATATCCCGGAAAAGCTACGCTTCAACTTCGCAAAACGTCCAGTCAGCAAAAATGAGTCGTTACAGAATTAACCAGCACCATGAGTTACATCATTGCTAAGGTAACCCGAATGAGATTTCACTGCACTAGGTAGTAGTTTGGCGACAACCTTCCAATTCAAAAAAACGAAAAACGGGCGATGACCTGTTGCATGCCGTACTGGTCTGCACATGCGCACGTGGTGATGCTTTTCGACGCTGTATGTGGGCCTTTCAGCAATAATAATATTTTATTTGCACCATCAATAGTATTATTATTACTAACTGTTCGAGAATCTACAAAACAGCACTCCACGCGTATCACAGCGTCAATCACAAGCCGATTTGTCAATCACTTTAGCGAAAGTGTTTCAGAACACGATTTAAAACGCGCGTGTTAACTGCGTTCAGTTTAGGTCTGCTACATTGTAAATAAAGTGCTGCGGCAGGCCAACCTATAATGATGAAGAAAGGGACCACTGGTGTTGAAGCGCCATCGCAGAAGCACAGGGCAACAGGTGGGCCCACCCGCCCAAACAAGGAAGCGGATTAGGATTGATTCTGTTGGCTATCGAGCTGTCATTCGTCTGGATTCGTCTTAACTATCTATAGTACTCCCTTCGTATTTGGCAACTGTACGCCACCTGGTGTTCGTTCTGAGGCGACGAGGGATTCCGCAGCTTACGGTCGTGGAAATGTTCCTTTGGAGCAGGGATGAAGCAATTTCCGCAAAAACTCTATTGTAGCAGGATGTAGCAACATCTATGAATTGGCGCAGCTAGGCGCAATTGGCGCAGCATTCCACCACTGCAATATGTAGCCAGAAAAGGTAGCAAGAACGCACAAATATCCGCACTGAATTTTTCAACAACTACAGCATTATA
>JAZHYW010022727.1:0-10225 GCA_037355805.1 Ixodes ricinus
ACCACTTCGTTTGCAGAGTTTGCACACACACACACACACACACAAACACACACACACACACACACACACACACACACACACACACACACACACACACACACACACACACACACACACACACACACACACACACACACACACACACACACACACACACACACACACACACACACATATATATATATACAGGGTGTTTCACGAAAGGTGGACAAATTCGATATTGCGAAAACTACGTGTTGCAACAAAAAAAAGGCTTGTGTCGTTTTGGTCCTGGGCCAGGGGCCTACTTAGGAAAATTATTAAAGTCCGAGATAATTAAATGGTTAATTATTTTCGCGTTATTAACTTTTTAATATTGTGTTTAAGGGCATGGTTTCAATTAGAAACGTGCTCAGCGTCATCGAAAACCACTAAATAAACAAACTGCAAAACGATAGAAGGCACGCGCAGCGTTTTACGACTTTCTGAAAAACCACACAAATTCGACGGGTTTTAAGTTTCCGTTTGTTATCGGAGCGCATCTCGGCCCCGGCAGCACCGCGCCCCGTGGAGAGATAGTGCAACCAGCCTCTGCTGCGCTGTCATCGCGCGACGCAGCAGAGGCTGGTTGCGCTATCTCTCCACGGGTCGCAATGCCGCCGAGACCGAGATGCGCTCCGATAGCAAACCGAAACTAAAACCCGTCGAATTTGTGCGGTTTCGAAAGCCGTAAAATGCTCGCTTGCCTTCTATCGTTCTGCGGTTTGTTGATTTAGTGGTTTTCGATGACGCTGAGCACTTTCTAATTGAAACCATGCCCTAAACAAAATATTAAAAAGTTAATTACGTAAAATTAATTAACAGCCTAATTATCTCGGACTTTAATAATTTTCCTAAATAGGGCCCTTGCCCAGGACCAAAACGACACAATCCTTCATGTTGCGACGCATAGTTTTCGCAATATCAATGTATCCACCTCGTGAAACACCCTGTATATATATATACAGGGCGTTTTTTTAAGCTTAACAGATTTGTTTAAAAAAAGCCGTGAGAGTTACACTTATGCCGCTGGTGGAGGTGAGTTATACGGCCAGGGGGACATATTATAGGTGGATAATTGTAACGATCAGTCGGTTGGTCGTTACCAGCCGACTGATCGTTACAATCAGATCAAGTCAGATCAATCAGATCAATCAGATCACACATACACAAAAGTGATGACACAGAAACGATCCGAAACACACGGCGAGATTGTCACGGAGAAGGGTAGGGAATAAAAATAAATAAATAAGAATAAAATTACCCAACTCCGATCTTAACGAAAATTGCGGTAAAAAAATAAAAGATTTGGACAAACACTTAAGGCGCAGGCGAGCTGGTGTAGGCATAGTTTTCGCAATATCGAATTTGTCCACCTTTCGTGAAACACCCTGTATATATATATACAGGGTGTTTTTTTAAGCTTAACAGATTTGTTTAAAAAAAGCCGTGAAAGTTACACTTATGCCGCTGGTGGAGGTGAGTTATACGGCCAGGGGGACATATTATAGGTGGATAATTGTAACGATCAGTCGGCTGGTCGTTACCAGCCGACTGATCGTTACAATCAGATCAAGTCAGATCAATCAGATCAATCAGATCACACATACACAAAAGTGATGACACAGAAACGATCCGAAACACACGGCGAGATTGTCACGGAGAAGGGTAGGGAATAAAAATAAATAAATAAGAATAAAAATTACCCAACTCCGATCTTAACGAAAATTGCGGTAAAAAAATAAAAGATTTGGACAAACAGTTAAGGCGCAGGCGAGCTGGTGTAGGTTTACCATTTTGTTAGACCACCTGAGACTGGGTGGAAGAAACACGACGACGTCTCAATTTGAGACGTCGTCGTGTTTCTTACCCAGTCTCAGGTGGTCTAACAAAATGGTAAAAGATTTGGGGTTCGAGTGGTGGCAAGGCGATAGGTCCACGCCTGGTGGAGAGTCAGACAAAGAAGTCAACGACACGTAAAGGAAAAAAAAATAATTAAGACAGAAAAACTCAGCCGCACGTGGCAAGAATAAAAACCAACTCCTCCGGGCATTCCCTAAACGGGACACAACCAAATGCGTGCGAACACGCTCTCTGCAGCACCGTCAGGCCGATACGCCATGAAGAAATAAACCAAACAAGTAAACAATGCTAACAAACAGTTAGTAACGAAACATAAAAAAAAGTTCAGCAGAACCGCACCCGAGAAACAAAGTTCAGCGGAATGAAGAAACACTCACGAAATAAAAAAAAAAGTCTTAAAGGGACCATGAAATGACCTTTTTACTTTTGCCAGATAACTTTACATTAAACCTTCAACGTTCACTGAATGCTGAGCAGGCATCCGTTTTCGTCTCGGTTCATTAACTTCTACACAAAAAAATAATAAAATATCGACTTTTTCCTTCTCTCCAACCGACCGCAAAACAAGTTGCGGCGTAATTTTGACGGTCGTGACGTACGCTGGGACAGGAACCGGAAGTTCTGTCGGCAGTAGGAGAGTGGGAGCGTTAGCGGATTAGCGGCGGCGAGTTGGGGGTGCGCCGGTATAGTTTTACTGCGCTGATGTCACCTATGTATTTTCTGAATCGACGCCTCTCATCGCCGCGATAGCCATGGACACATCGCAGCTGTGCGAAATTCAATGAGATATGCTGCGCTACAGCGACAGCATGGGACTAGTCTCATACGCCGGTATGCCTGTTGGGAAGTGCGGCGAGCCTTCCGGTGAAGACTCAACCCAACTGTCATTGTTGGTAAAAGGCGGCCCGTGTCAGTCGTTTGCAAAGCGACGTAGATGGAAACGAATCGCCGCGGCGTTTTACACGGCCTCGGAGGTGCAGGAGCGAGCCGACGTTAAAAAAGATACGTTTGAACTACGACAGTGTCAGCAAGAGCCACGTAAATACCTGTTCACACTCTGAGCGGACGCGCGCGTTTGATGGAAGTGCTGTATTCGCACTGTTGGTGAGCGCTTCGAGACCGATCTTTTACGATTGAAACTCGATACTGACGTGACACTCGGCAAAGGAAGGTTGGACCGGCATTGCACGTAGCTCCCACGAACTATTATAGCTCGACAGTGACGCGCACTCGTGTCAGAATAAAAATGGCATACTAATAACAAAGTGTAGATACCGTGTTACGAAGGTAATCCATACGGCGTGTATTTGAGCTCTATATCACACAAAACAAGAAGACAGAAGCAACGAGAGTCCCTTTTCGACGACAGTGTTCGTCAACACTTCCTCGGAAAACAAGGGGAAGAGATTGACCTCACCTCTTAATCTAAAATTGAGGTAAGCAATCAAACTATAATACGGGAAGGGTACACAAGGGTCGCGCGGGCATATTCTATTCACCACGCCAACCGGTCGTGTGCAGACGGTCTTGGCCAAGGACCGTTGAAGCAACGCAGCACTGAGTTCGGCAGCTAGGCCTATCTGTGGTGGATTCGTAGACGCGTTGTAGCTTCACTCGGGTGTTTGTGGATCCAGCGTTCTTGTTCGTCGTGGTCTGTTTCAAGTACTTTTTCTTGCTGCTTGAAGTCGGGACGCGCGAGAAGAACACGTAAAAAAATAAACGTTGGTTGGTCGTCGTGACCACGGTGACCAAACGATGCTGTCGGCCATGCTGATTTGATCGTAAAAATGACAGCTCCAAAGCTGGCGGAGCTGGCTCTCAGCTAAGTTTACCACACGATAGATGGCACTTGGCTCTCAGCATTATTAAATTTGGCAATTTTCGCCACACATCTCTAATTATGCTACAAAATGTGGATCTGAATATTATTTAACAAAACTTTTAGGAAACATTTGCCGGCTATTTATTGTTTATTATCGCGGTGCTGGTGAGGTAGGCGCTTACCCAATAGGCGACGTGGATTCGGCTGACGTGCTGCAGTTCCCGCGGATGCATAGCAGTGAAAAGGCAGAGAGCTTTCGAAGGAAAGAAGGCGCAAAAGAGTCCAGTTTTCTTTTAAAAGTTCTATAGCAAAGAATTTTTTTGGGGCTCCCTATTTTTGTGTTTTTGTGTTTCTTTTCACACCTTTTACGACGTCCGGTGGATGAAATTCGATTTCAGAATCATTTCATGGTCCCTTTAACTGACCGACGCCGAGTCCAGTCCACGACACTGAAGCCTGGAAGGATGGCGTCCAGATGATGCTCGAATCTATTCTTCACTCTGCTCCGCACATCCGCCGGGGCTGTGCGGAACAAAGTGAAGAATAGTTTCAAGCAGCGGTGCGCCAGAAAGTAACCGAGACGTAACATGCCTCGAGCTTCATATCGTGAGAGGAGCTTTCGAGGTCTGCATGCAGTTACTCAAACTTTCTCTTTCCCCTTCCCTTTTTCAAAAGAACACGTCAGCCGGCGCTAACTTTTCATCTCGGGAGAAGACCACTCTTCACAAACGGTTATAGTTGACAAGGAGGCTGACTTCGACTCAACTAGTCTCCGGGCAGAATAGACACAAGTATATTGACCAACACGCTCGTTTTTGATGCTAGTCTCCGGGCTTTGCTGTTTCCAAAAGAGATAACCCTTCGGTGCTATCGGATTTCCGCGGAGGGAGATGGAGTACATAAAATTGAAAGAATAAAACACGGAGGACAAGCACAGGACAACCACTTTGCAGAGCACGGCCATTTCTAGGACAGGGCGTTCGAAGCTTGGGCAAATATATAAGCCAATGAAGGCCCCGAATCAATACGACGTCTGCCGATTTCTGTATACATTAAAAATTGACGACGCCTGCTGGTCTGTTAAGAAGTGTTGCTTTCTCTTTTGAACTGCTGCAATGTAGCTTGCCGCCTATAATAAAATTTAAATGATCAATAAATATAACAGGGTGGAACTACTGTATTTCATTTTTATGTGGGAGCTTTAAAGAAATGCAAAAATAGTTCCAAGTTTGTGAAGACGCGGAATTCGCAAGTCCCTCTTAAGCCGTAAAAACACGTTTTTGTACGATATTGATGCTTAAATATAGAACATATAAACGAAATATACACTTTCTCGACTTGCTTTTCGAGTAGAAAGCTATAATATCTACATTTTAACAAAAAAACAAACAAAAAAACATAGGTTTTTTGAGAAAATCGATCTTAAAATTGGTACTTTTTGGTTTTCGCATAACATTAACGTAAACGTCTCGCTAAGGATATTTAATACAGCTAAATAAATTTATAATATCTATAAAGAGCGTGTTTGGGGCTCTCCATAGACATAAAAAATATTGATGTAACCCAAGTAGATCGCCAGTATTTAATTGTCAAAGTTCGTCAACAATTGACCGAGGAGCGTCTTTGACATTTTTACAGAAAAAAAGCAAAACGCATAAAATTATTTCATGGTATTCGAGCCTTTTACCTGTGCCCACAGAGTGCTTTCAAAAAAGTTAATATAATGTGGACTGAAAATCCACGACGGGAGATCGAGCGAAACATCCGACCCACGACGGATGTGAAAAACACTGCTTTCCGCCGCGGCCTCTTAAAATTCGTAAGTCGAGAACAAAAAATCAGACGGACTTGCGGTTTGTGGCTACTGAGTTTCTAAGGACGACGCCATAACATATATTTTTTTCAGCGAAATTGAAAATTCGACCCTTTTTGCCTGCACGATTTGAGATGAAACCACCCATATATATATATATATATATATATATATATATATATATATATATATATATATATATATATATATTGGCGAAGTAGGGTAAATATAAAACAATCGACTGGGAAAGGTTAATAAATCAAAGATGCGTACTGTTGTAGTTGCTAATACGAAGTTCATTGCGACGTTTCGAGCGGGGACCGCTCTTGAAAAGTAGTCCCACTCGAAATGTCTAATAAACTTCGTATTAGTAACTCCGACAGTACACATCTATGACTTTATATACATATATTTTTTTAACCTTTCTGAAGAATTACTTAGGAACGCTGAAATATTTAGTTGTTTTAAAATATGTCGTTGTTTACGAGTGCTGTAAACATTACGTAATATACTCTGCTTATTGGCAGCTCCCCTATCTACCGTGCCCATCTGCTATGTTAGTGGTTCTCAACCACTGATGTTTCACGGACCCCTTGGGGATCGGCGGAGATGATGGCTGACCCCGTTCGTGGGGAGGTGAAGGGAAGGCTATACGATCATTATGATTAGGACTTAATAAATTAATTTAACTAAGAGCTAGTGTCAAGTAGACTTCTCTCATTGACATACACACTAGATAACAAAAGAAAAATTGGAACGTTTCTTCTCCATCTGAATAAAGAGTTTCTATTGCCGGGCTCAACTGATGAGGCAGGGCTTGCGGACCCCTAGAATGCCTTCGGGGACCCCAAAGAGTTCGCGGACCTCCGTTTGTGAAGCACTGTGCTATGTTAATGGCATTATTCTGTAATAACCTATTATCAGTGTTATAGGCGTTACCGAAAACAAGTAACGAAATACCTTACTCGTTACTTCCAAATAAAAGGAACGCGTAACCGCTTACCGATCAAAAGATAACGCGGACGTTACTTCTGAGTTCACTTTTTCTAATTATTAATAACACGTTTTACTGTTTTCTCGGTACAGGTATGTATAAGCGCCATATTTCAAGAACCATCATGTTCATGCGGAAACTGAGCATAATTACTGTATCTTTTTTACGGTTTCACCTCGTTACTTCATCTTCCAAAAACTTTGAAAACTACACTTGAATTGTTTTCGTGTTTTTATGTCGCTGCGAGAAAAAACACGAGGAAAAAAACACCAAAGCTCAAAGATTCCCATGGCTTGGTACCTAAAAACACGAACAAATTGAAGTGTAATTTTTTAAGTCTTTGAAAGAGGAAGTAACGAGTAGCGTACGTAACTACTTTACACGTCACTTGAAATAACTAACGTAAATACGTCACCCGTCACTGTTTTGTAAAAGTAACGAGTACGCTACTACGTTACCGAAAACAGTTACCCGTTACCTGCAAAGCCGTTACTGTAACGCATTACCGCCAACACTGCCTGTTACTGGTACGTGTGGTTGCACGTCAAGTTTATTAACATTTTCAATGAAAAAAAAATTAGGAATTGTGTGAAATGCGGAAGCGAGTGCCTCCATTTTTAGAGCACCATTTCGCGCAAGAAAAGGTGCGTCGTCCGCACACACCTCTATTCGACGCTCAGTGACCTCAGTTTATGAGGTTCATAACCAGAACAACTTTACCGATGAATCGGACGATATCAGACGTCCTACCAACGTCATTCATTCGCGCAGTCGTACCCTGGAATTAGAAGAGGTTCGCGGTGCCACCACCGACGTCCGGCTACCGGAGGACATCGAGAAGGTGGACCACCTCTGGCTCTCCTTCCCAGAGTCTGGTGGCGCAGACAGCCTCGAAGAACTGAGGGAGGTCAAACCGCTTCGTGGCCGATTACGGATTCACAGCAGACAAGGACAGGGTGGGTTCCAAGCTTCGGCTACTATGAGCACGTAGCAAGAACCAGACGCTTCGGTTTCGAACGCCGCACTTCCACAAACTGCATGCAGCGAAGCTCGTCTGCTAGTTCGCAGCGATTGGTCGCAACCGCTCAGATAACTCGATCGAGAATATAGAGGAAGCGCTCCTTGAGGCTACTGTCCTTAGTCGGCAATGAGGCTAGCTGTGACGTCACCACAACCCGTGTAAAAAGCAAAACAGACGAACCTCTCGCATCTCGTTCCAGATTGGCTCCATCGCAGACAACGCTATGGAAGAGCAAGTCGTCTGCTTCGCAGGGTGTGACGCTGCAAGATGCTTGGCTCTGGTTGAAGGATCGTGGGTAGACCTGAGAAGCTGCCTGACTACCATTATCCTTCATTCAGAACCAATGAAGGCTCGGCGTCGTTCTGACGTCACCACAACCCCTGGAAAATAAGCAGACAAACTTGCGTTCCGCATGTGATACGATAGAGCCAATCAAACCGTGCCAAAAGTGTGACGTCACGACACTCGACGTCTTTGTCTGCTTTCTATCACTGGCTAACCCATCACGCACAGTGAATGCGCCGTAATCTTTTCTTCTGTGCTTGATTGGCGCTGTTTGATTGGCTCTATCATATCGTAGCGTTGGCTGCGGCCGGACCTAATGAGAACGTATCGTAAAAGAAGTACAGAATGTACTCTCAGAAACGGCAGTTGGTTGGTCAGGAATCCTAGAGTATTCTCTTTGCTTCGTAATCTCCTTCACGTATCAATTAGGTCTTTGAAGCTTGTTCTTTGTGCGGAGTTATGTAACTCCCAAAAGAATAGTCTTGAGGAAAAAGAGGTCACAAGTAGGATATTCGATTCTGGGTCAGGTTCAAAGTGAAAATGAGAATACCTCGGCCAATTCCACCAGTTTGCAAGTAACAGCTCATACTCGTGGCGAAAAAAATAAATAAAAGGAATAGTACTGTGCCTAGACTATCGCGAGACTCTAAAAGCCACGCCTATTTTTTTGTCGAGCACATGTGATGAGCCACATATTGAATAGTTAGTGTCTCCCAGACCTCTTCGGAACAGTTTAGATAAGGGAAGCGCCTCGAATGGTCCATCTTCAATCTTATAGATGGCGAGATGTATGCAGACGCAGCTGTGCAGCGTCCCTTGTAGACAGCTTTGAGAAACATATCCATTCAAGCTTTCAGGGTAGCAATCGATTAACTGCTCTTTGACTGCCGCAGTGTGTTCTAACTTCTGGGCATTCGAACAGATCAGTCAATCCTCGGAGCATACGTATCCCGTATAGGGTCGCTTTCTGAAGAAGTAAGGCTCTGCGAGTTCGGCCTCCGCCCACTCCTAACATAGACTTCAACGCCTTCAACACCACCCAAAATCCGTAGGGCTAAAATTTGACGTCACCTACTAAAGGCCAGCGCGGGTCACATATTGAACACAAAGCTGACCTAGAACTCCTATTCACTCTGTGTCCTGCATTGGCATTCATTAAATTGCGAAGAAAATACGACACTACGGCTTCCTGCATGTGGTTGGCGACAGCTTTAGAGACGCGGGGCGTGGAAAGATCCGAACACTCTAGTGTCGCGCTGCAGCCAATGAGATTGCAATATTCGCTGATAAGAAGGCCGAGCAACCAATCACGAGGCAGGATCCGTGACCATAAGAAGCCACACCTTCCGCTTCTTAAGCTCTCGGAGACTAAAGCTGATGCGGACCCCGTGATCTTCCTTGTACCGTCATCCACGTGACCATCCATGTGACGTGCTTTCTTCAATCACGCAGGCGGCCAGGACTGGCCCGCAAAAAGCTGCGATTTCTCACTTCTATAGAGAAAAGCCTATGTATAATCATTCGTGTCCGTTTCGTTTCAAGTTCATCGCTGGTCTCAACTACCTTGTTTCGATCGAGTACGAAGATGACGACGTCAAAGACGTCGACAGCAAGGAAATCGGGGACAACTTCTTGGCCTTGCACAGCTTCTTTGCCGCCATGCCCTTTGAAGATGTCGCCCAGATGTATGACCAAACCGTGGCCAGCGCACCCGAAGCAAGCAAGAGCGATGTTAGGTGCGTTCATTGCGTATAAAGACTCCAGAAGACTCGGGGAAAGAATATAACATAAAGTGTAAGATATACGACAACCCGATTTGTCGATTCATGTTCTTTTGGGTCTTCCTGAAAAATTTAGTTTCTTAAGCGAAGCTCTGTCTTTCCTAAAACTGCTTCCTCTAAGCCATAAAGACTGGGGGCTCAAAATTTCAATGCAGTCATCTGCGCGTCCATAACACGTATCGTCCAAACAAACACCACAGTAAATCTGTGCGCTCAAGCTCTTTTCGTTTAAACGTGGCCCGGCTGTACAAACGCACGCGCTGCTGAAGGACCAATTAAAACCAACCATTTGGGGATGTAGAAATCGGTCTAGTATATGTCCACGTGAGATGGAGTATGTTAGGAATAGGCTATGGATTTTCATAAAGAACTTCTAAGCCTCAGAGAGGCCGCCGACAGCGTGGCATGTGAGCTTGTTTGTGAAACTTTGGCAGCTAAAGTGAGCTGTCATCCAGAAGAATAAATTTTTTTAAGTTCATCCTACTGTCTCATATTAAGAATGGAGAAAGAATAAACATGTAAGACGAAGAAGACGCAACCACATATATTAATCTTGACCCGCACCAAAGCGCTCTTCGTCCATCAATAGTCTTCTATTACCTGCGTGTTTTGTCGTGGTTCTTGTGCA
>JAZHYW010022728.1:0-75718 GCA_037355805.1 Ixodes ricinus
CTTCTTACCCGATTACTGTGCGTTGCTGGCGAACGAATAAATACACTACCGGAAGTCTACTGGGGCACCAACTACTGTGGGCGCCCTCGTGGTACCAACTCCCGCCGACTTCGGTGAATGTCTCGAAAATTGTTGTTTGTGCTAATTCTGGGTCACATGGGCCCTTATCCCAGTGCTCTGCCAGATTGGCCGGCAGGGACTGTTTCACTGACCATGCATGTTATCTTGCTACCACGCATGACCATGCATGTTATCTTGCTTGCTTGTTATCAGCAGCACGTGGAATGTCTTGGCGGAGTGCCGAAACTGGCCCGCGTCGATATGGAGCGCGGTCGACGGCGCGAAACCGCAAAGTGTCTCACTAACAGCTATCGCTGTAATATCGCTGTAATGAAATGGGGGGTGGTGATAAATGCACGCCGCAGAAGATGCGCGCTGAGCATTAAGGCCACCGTAATGGCCGCTGATGTGAAGTCAGGGCAAGTCATGTAGAGCGGGAAAGGCCTTTGCGGGGCCCATAGCCTCGGCACGTCTCGCAGGTGGTGGCCAAGTACCTCGGCAGCGCAGATCCAGACATCCTCCAGAAGGGTGCCCTGCCGTACGACACTCACCGCCTCTTGATTCCCCATTACATCCCCGAGATGCTTTCTGATGACCTGCCGCCGCACATGGTGGTACGTGCGGAAATCACCCTTCAAAATGGTACCACGGACGGGTTTCGAATCGATGGATGAGACACGGATGAATGGATGGATACGGCTGAACCCTTTTAATCGGGCGGCAGCTTGCGACATCCACCCAGTGTTTTCTTTTGAAGTCAGCGCCGTCCTCCGCCACTCTTGCGCGCACTAAAGGCAGTAAAAAACAAATGCGACTCAATGGTGCCATTAGTACAGTGCAGCTTTACTGGTGCAGACTAGAGGTAGTGCCGTCCTTCATTGCACGTAGAGCCATCGGTGGCTTACAAGACTTAATAAACATTAAAAAAAACGATCATATGAAAGTATTTTTTTTATTGGAGAGTTTTTGGAGATTGCTTTTGCTCTCGGCGGCTACGCTATACGTTAGAGCGCTGCCACTACTGCGCATGCGCGCTCGCTAGCGGAGAGTTAGCGGAGCTGCGGAAGCCTAGAGGAGGTGCGCTATTTAAAGAAAATTGCGAGAAGCGTAGTGTGGTGTCCGAGCGTGAGTCTCGCGAGAACGAGTCTTTGCGAGATTAGCGAGAGCCGGCGACGGGGACGCAATTCAAGATGGCCGCCATTCACCATGCGGCCGCTTTGCGGCGTCGCGCTTCTCACGGGGTCTATAATATCTCGCTGCTACGAGAAGTAGATGCGACTAATCTGTTCCAGGACTGCGACAGGTAGCGATTTATCCATATAGACATGCTAAATGCAGCCACGAAAAAAAAAGATAAAATAAAGCTTTGCAATCCGTTGTGTGCAAAACATGCGACCTCCTGCTCGGCCGCTTTTGTCGGGAAGGCAAAACCAACCGAAGAAGCGAGAGCGAGCAGGCGGATACGAGGGATTTCCGTAGCGTTTCGTTTTCGGTGAAAAGTGAGAAAGAGAAAAGAAACCGATCGCAACCACACAACAGGAGGAGCTACGGTTGTTGTCATTTTGGACAACATGGCCGTCGGTTGTATTCAATTACAAACATAATAATCATATACTATAAAAGAAGCAAAAATTATACAGCTTTATTCGATAAAAAAAGATAAATATCTTATTCAGGTAGCCACGTTAACAATTTGATGAAGACAAATTACTGGGCACTAGTAACGTTACAGCGCTCGTAACCCTGCAAGTTATAGCGTGCAAATGCCCTCTCAAACGGGATTCATATATCCCTCCGCTACCTGCCGCGAGTCCAATAGCGTACCGCATCGTTTCAGCGCTGACGTCTATGGACTACGCAGGGAAGTACTGGTGGTTTGCCTTCCTGTGAAACTAGGTTGTCACTGTTATGCTTATCGAACGTTCAAGCGAGCTGGACAAGATTGTGAGAACCACTGAGAAGAGTGAATAGAGGATAATTTCTCCCTCCGATGAAACACAAATACGTGACTGTTGCGCGACGGTTAGGTTCCGCCTCCCGATGGATACAAAGGCGACTCTTCAGGGCTCGGTGCCCTCTACCGATGAGATAACCAGGAGTCAGACTTTCTTAGAGCTAAAGGGTCGGAGACAAGTTCGCATCACTCTGACACGAACAAGGGTGAACGCTTGCCATGTAGAACTGATTCTTCGACTGCGGATGGACTTGAAACTGGAGCATCACGCGTTGTGGGAGGAGCTTCTCTACCTCCTTGACTTGTAACCAAACATAATTTTTTTTTTTCTGAGTGTTTGAACAAGAGGCACTAGTGACGTTGCCTTAGCTCTCCGTAACACTGCTAAGTTGACTGGTGTTCGAACGCTACCGAAACGAAATTACGCCTGCCGCTACGCTACTCGTAAGCGCAGGTACGTTTCGAACTGTGGAGAGCGTAGTCGGTACCGACTAGAGACTAACACAGTCGGAGTTAGTACGTCTAGTATAACTAAACGGGTTTTATCAGCTGACACACAGTCTGAACATTAACAACTAGGTTGGCAACGATGATAATGCAATTAAATGCAAAAGGTGCAAGCGAGCTGGACAAGAATTACGAAAATAATCCCTGGAGAAGGGGAACAATGGGGGACAAAGGACAAACACAAATCTCCAAACACAGCTAGGTTACTGGTGCGCGACCGAAAAAATCGCCTGGTCCTGGTATCAAACCAGGCACCTCTCCATTTCCAGTGGAACACTCACAACTGAGCTAACCAGGAGTTAGACGTCAGTATAGACAAATAGGTTTTATCAGAGCGTCCCGCGTCTCTTAAGCAGTAACTATACATATCGGCTTCAGTAGCCAACAAAGAGTGCCTACATCTGACGCTAAGTGAAAGACAGTGAATGGGTGGCACTTCTGGGCACATTTCTTCGTGGGCAAGGTCCATTTGCCCGTAAACGATTTCGCGCTTTTCTGAAATCACAGAACGGGGCCAGGGACTACCTTCTCCTCCCCAACTCGATGATTGACCTGAGCGACACCCAGTGTGGAAAAGTGGGGACCTATTTCAAGGCCTTCTGGAACCAAGACAACCGATGCCAGCGGCCGGTCTCAAGGTAACATAACTTGTTAACTCGATCAGAGCAGCCACTATAAGTATCACTAGTGAGAGAGTACGTTCCTGTAGCGATAAAAGCATTCCCTTGCAACTTTCATGCCTGAGCAGCTACCATAGCTGAGCATCATTAAAAATGTATATGCATACTAAAGAGGTGAAGTTGATCCGTAACAGACACATATAGTGCATCGGGCTGGAAGGAATCGTAGAGATATGTGCACATATCGTATATTAAACTGAATGCTGCGCTTTTATGAGGAAGCTTAGTTACGCGTTATATATGGTTGCCAAGTGGAGACACGAGTTTCAGCTGATGCACAGAGGTTTCCCGGCAGTCTACATCTGGGAAGCTCTTGAAAT
Organism: Ixodes ricinus; assembly: GCA_037355805.1. Taxonomy (NCBI): domain Eukaryota; kingdom Metazoa; phylum Arthropoda; class Arachnida; order Ixodida; family Ixodidae; genus Ixodes; species Ixodes ricinus. The sequence goes on from JAZHYW010022728.1 coordinate 3,522, forward strand.
TTTCAGTGAGTGCAGCCGGAGGGTTTTGCGTACTAAAGGTCTGTGTACTTAACGTAATTGGTGTGTGTGTGCGGGGGGGGGGGGGCTATAAATCAATGCAGATGAAGACTGTAAATGGACTAGTCAAAAATACCGCCTGCACTCTGATCAGAGTGAGATCTACATTTCTAGAGCAAGAGTAGATGCAGTCGCAATGTGCAGCTACGACAGCTGAAGTTCATGAAGGGCATTAGGACACAAAAGTTAAACGGGTAGATTATTTTTAAAATGGAATGCTTATAAGCGACTATATACACCAACTTTCGCGATTTTTAGAGCTCTAGTAATTGTCATTATCAGTTTACGAATTTTTATCATTTTCGCCTGGCGACCAGGTAACACTGCCCAAGTTAATCACACCATGGTGTCCATAAACCACGTGATCATCATATTTAGTTGAACGCTTTCATTCTAGGCGCCCCCATGCTCGTTTAAACACGCCTCGTCAAGGTGCGATCGCACACTCTCACGCTCTCGGATACTCCAGGGGTCACACAGTTTTCTTTGAAAACTTTGGGACCCCCGTCTAAATCTTGTTTACAAATAAAAACACATTTTGACTTGACTTGACATTTGACTCGACTACTCTCGCCTCGCCCTTGCCCTTTGACCCTCCACCTTGCATGCACATGTAAGATAGTCGCAGACGACGGCGGTTCGTTCGTCACATCTCGTATATATATATATATATATATATATATATATATATATATATATATATATATATATATATATATATATATACAATGGGTCCTAGCAGTATAATTATTTTATTTTCCGAGTTTCCTAACCCTTTGAAAGAATAAAGACAGTGAGTCGGTTCGCGGCAGACAGGCTTTTGAAAGATAATAAGTCCTAACGACACGGGTATCTGTTAGTATCAAAATGAAGGAGACACATCTATAAAGGAACTTAGTTTTTGCTTCATGTATCTTTGTCTCGTTCAAGCAGAGCTCATTCGTGCATTTAAAACTTGCACCTGATGAAGACCGTATAGACGGACTAGGTCAACAAGACTCCCAGTACTATTAACTTGTGTTTGTCTTTACAGCTGTCTGGAAGTCCAGCCCCTTGACCTCTGGTCTCAAGACAACGTGAGTAGGCAGAGAAACCGATCTACCATCAAAGACAACTCCAGAATCGGGAAACCAAGATTCCACTTGCCAATATCGAACTGCTTACGAGCCTGTTTTAGAACATATTTCCTTCCAACAAGTTTGTGAAAGCGTTCAACCACTTGGATCCCCGGTAATCCAAAACGGCCTCTAAGCTCGCCATTTTTGTTTCCTCAGAATTATTGCGTACGGGGGATGAGATACAGACGTGGTGCCTGATAAAGCCTCTTCTCAAGCAGCTCAAGATAACTACACAATAACAATTCTGCAAAACATTACACGAAAATTCTACAGAACAAATCGAGGCAAAAGAAAAATAAACAACAGCACAATCATTTGGTAAGGGATACTATGCATAGGCGTCAGAAAATGTTGTATGTTACAACTAAAACCAAAACTTGCCGCTTCTCGCGCGTAGATCGCCTGCCAGTCAAGCTTTGCTATTTGCATCGTCTTTGTGCGTTTGCTGTCAACGACTAAATCAATCACGCATGGTAAATGCGCCACAATCCTTACCTTTTTTTTTTTTTTTTTTAATGTGCATGATGGTTTAGTTGCACGATCAGCAAACCCACAAAGGCATCGAGGTTTACAGCCGATAAGATGGGTCTTCACTGCAGGAACGTCGCAGCCAAGGCCTCCGTGGTCGCTACCTGCTGGAGAACCACGCGAAGCCCCTGGAGAACCCTATCTTGCTGAACGACCGTACGGGGAGGCGGTACTTCGGACTCGGCTACGAGGGACAGCACCTCAGCATGGCCTCCCTCGAATTCAGCGCGGATTCCCTCCGCTTCGAGATGTCGGAGTAGGTTCTTCGTTGTACCAAACGGTCTCCAACGTCTCCAACTGCCCTCCGGTCACCGCCATCTTGCTGGTGGTCTTAGGGTAGCATAAACCCCCAGGCTCGCTCAAAAATCGGGCAGAGAAATCATCGGCGCCCTTGCGTAGCGATTCAAAATTATCCTCAAAAGCGTATTTTAACGGTGGATTTTGTCTCGTGAAGCTTCGAAGGTTAGCGGTATGCAAACACGCACATCACCAGTTCATCCGCCGTCTCCGCGTGGCTACAAAATGTCGCAAGGACCACCAGGGCAGGGCCACTTGTGTGTACGTGACTGTGCCACTTCCCTTTCTGGGAAGCCCTATGCCAACTTCCGTCCCTTCGATTGCAGCCGCCAGGGTTCAGTGACGGAGGTGACCACCAACGCCGTGCTCAACCCAGCGCTCATCCGGATGTACGCCGTCAACACGCGGCACGAGGCCGGAGGTGGTCACGGCCCTGATTCGAGGCTGCAGTTTCGGCTTCTGCTCGAACAGCACCGACCGGGTCCGCCTGTCGCCGGGAGAGAAGCGCCTCTTGCTGCTCAGCGTCCGTACAGACGTCACCGGTGGTCCCGCAGCAGACGTCTGGTGCAACGGTGAGGGTCCGAGGCTACCCGCGGAGGTAGCGCCATCTTATGTGGAATCATCGCAACTCTCGGGCGTATACCACGGCATATTCATTTCGTTTTCGTATGCGGACAAAACAAGACAGTTTTCTTGGCGAGTCAAGCGGTCTTCCACAGTGCAGCACTTGTTTACAAAATTTCGTAGCCATAACAGCATTGCCTGGCAAAAGCAAAAACTCTGGACCGACACCGAGCTAAGCGCACGAGGCACGCGCACCGATGCGTTATGTTGTCACGCGCCTCACTCCGAAGCGCCGGGTGGCTCACTGGGGCCGCACCTTTCGCCCAGGTATGAATATCGTTCCGTGCTTTCGAATAAACAAAAAAATACTATAAAAAAAACACTCGCAGGTAAAATTTTGGCAATTCATAGTTATTCGAAAAATTCAGATTTTCGAGGTCACGATGGCAAAATAAAGTCATAAAATGCAAAAAAATAATACGGTATTTTACGAATAAATTATTTGAAAGCACAGGGACGGTGGTCCTCAGGAGGTCACTTCAATTCCTTTGAAATATTGGGCGTCCATCTCGTCTAGGGTCGTTCAAGCAGTGGGTCATTGTACATCTGGGCCACAACCAGGGACGGCACCAAAGGACGCAAGGGGTGGCGGGCGCCTCCCCTAAAATTTGTCCTGCCACCCCGAAATATGCCAGCCTTTACACACCACCTTCCCCTAAATTTCGTGCGCACATCCGGGCACACTACATGGCTCGTCATTTTCATCATTTTCTCGTCCCACCGAAAAGGCATTGGCTTGAAGGATACCCAGCCTAAAGAGGCTCCATACCGGACATTTTCAACTTCTTTGTGCCGTCCACTTTATTTTCTTTCCGTACCCTGTGAAGAACGAAAGATATATGAATATTATTATGGTTTGCTGAGGCTATGAAGCATCGTCTACCACTGAAGGCTGTTTGGCGCCTACCATAGAACGCTTCCCGAAAGTAGCGTCGCTCAAGGGATTACTCGGAGAGACTTTGAATCCGTCTGCACTGCATCGTCGCATCTGAACCTGCCACACAAAGGAACTCAAGAGCACTGCTCATGTTCTGACCAGAGGAAATCCCCCAAAGTCCTGAGATGCTAGGGGCGACTGGAGCGTCAGCAAGGGGCAGCTTCGATGCGTCGAGGCCATCCTGCTTATTTCAAGTCTCTACGGCTGTGTTCGACGGGTCCTTGAAGGAGCTTTGGTGACGGCGACTGTGTCTCTGTCTGTGTGCTCGAGAAAGGGTACAGGTCGGAGCCTGGCGGTTCGAGAACTGCCACAATCTTATCATTTGTGACCCTAGAGCCCGAGGAGCTACCCCAGGATGTTGGAGAAAAACTGAAAGTGTTTGAGTGTTTGGGGAAAGGGGGGGGGGATGGAATGGATGGATGGAAGTAAATAAATGTTGCCAGTTCGGAGTCATGTGTGTCCGTTCGTTTATATAGCACGATAGCACCGCAGGAGCTATCATGACGGGTAGAAGAAACCGGCTCACACCAAAGAATGTGCCGCCACCCTCAGCTTCATTCGCATGAACAGGGCGTGGATTCCTACGATTCTACGTACAATAGACGACAACCTCACCAGTGCGGCAGAGACACCACAGGCAACAGCAGAGGAACTGTCCAAAGCAGAGGAGGAACAACCTTTCTTGAAAAAGATGGTCTTCATGAGTTGCAACATCTGCCAAGTGGTTGTAGATAAGCAGCGAATGCAATTAGACTAACTATTAATTTCACATGAATTTTGCCTCGAAATATCTTTAGCGCAGACAGTTTTGACTCACATGTACAAGGCATACATTAAGCTCCCAAGTAATTCAGTTATAGTTCTTCTTAGCTTTACATACTGAAACCAAAACAAACACAGGAAGCACCAATAAAAGAAATATGTAGCCCCTATGTACGTTTCAAGGGATACGCACTGAGCAACTGTTTCTCACAGCAGCACTGGCTGCAAACAAATGGCAGTGACAGACCTTCGCAAAGCTAAAGCTATTTGCACAATACAGATTAACGAGGTTTGCTTCATTCCCCGTCACTATCTGCTACAGTGGCTATGAAACTTGTTCCTAGTTCTTCAGAAAGATACTAATCCTTACCTCGAACAGGTTTATTGCTCGTGCATCACAGTTAGGCACCTTTCACACAGAATGCTCCACTGAAGACCACTGGCAGCATGTTTCCAGAGTGGAAATAAAATCACTGACCAGTTAACCGTGATTCGTGACCGAAATGTTCGAGAGGCCTACACACTGCTGTACTCAGAGCTTCTGACACTTGGACATGCACAAGCTACCATAGAGCTTTGCTTGGTTGAGGTCCTAGCCGTGAGTTTGGCTCAGTCACTGTTGAGCACAGACCTAAGAACGCGCCTGCAAGCCTCAGCCTGCGATCGTAGGATCTACGAAGATCCCCACACACCACGGACAACCTGGTATGTATCGCTATAACGCAGCAAATAAACCAAAAGTGATTGAATTTCGGTTTGTATCAAGGTTTAGAGTCTTTAAATACTTACAAGCCCACAAAACCAAAAGGAACGACGCCATGTTGGCTAGATAGCGACGAAACTGCCGAGCCTTCGAAAGAACCGAAATTTCGTCCAAAAAGTTTCGGAATCTTCGGAAACAGTCCAAAACCGAACCTCCAGAGTTTCGCCCCATCAGTAGGTACGATGCACCTCTGAATGGCGTGCTTACCACATCTTTATCTTGTCCCCTCAATGTTTGTGACAGACACCATCTAATCATTAGGAAAATAAATAATTTTATTTGGTCATGTCCACTGAGGTGAGTAGAAAACGGTCAAACTTGAAAGACATCCAGGAAAAGCGTCCGAGCTGTGGAAAGAAAAAAAAAAAGACATGTTAAAACCTTTGACGCAACACAGGGCGGATCAGAAATACGCATTTATGTTCAGAATGCGTGTCGGATGCGTACACTGGTCTACGTGAAGCAAGTGTGAAATGGGGCTTTCACTTCCCCCACAGTTGTCCTGGAAAACCAGGCCAGGGGTATCATCACAACGAGAAGCGTCCTCATCCGGCCCAAGGGTAGATGCGTCTGCTACCTCGACTGCCAGTGCACGGCAAGTACACTAGATCTAGATCATAATTGCCGGTCCATTTCAAAGCACACCTTCGCTACAACGCCCACAATGCACCTTCGATCAGCGTATTTACAGCATCTCTTACGTTGCCCGCTCAACTTTATGGAATCCTGGCGTCCCAAATCGGGAATGCTGAGTGGAACAGCAACAGGGGTGGGTAAGCCAGATACCCCGCTGCAACTCGGCCATGCCCATAGCTGGTACTCTGTCGCTTCCACGCCCAAGCACCAGGATCCACAACAATCTAGCATTAGGTGGCGGCTCCTGCAACAAGTTTTGCTGCCACCACGTTGGCACTACGTTGGTTCAAAGAAACATTGCATGCATAGTTGGAGGAAGCGAAACGGCCTAAGCAACCTCCAGTCTGTTGGGGACCGCTTGTACTAAGTTTAACCTCCGAGATAAAGCTGAGGTGCACAGAACGTGAAGTGGAATTTGTTTTTTAGGCTCGTTACATATTGCTAAAGTTGAAGCTTGGGCGAGTTGGTACGACATTCTTCAGAAGATGAAAACAGTGCAAAAAACGACAGACCGGATGATGGAAGACACGGACACAGCGCTGTCTGTGTGTTCCTTCATCCGGCCCGTCGTTTTTGCATCGTTTTCACCTTCTGAAGTATGTCGTTACATATGTTTATTTAATATTTCTGTTTGACTTTCCCCGCCCCATATTTGGCGGGAAAACCTGAATTCGTGTACAAATGATACTCCAATCAAATTCATCCGCTAAATTTAGTGGGGAAACGGTTGTTGCTGAATTTCCCCGCCAAGTTTAGCGTAAATACCAAAATTTCCGTACGATTACACACCAATTCAATTTCCCCACACGATTCAGCTGGGAAGCCTGAACTGGTGCATAATTGTTTAGACGTTTGCAAACAGCTGCGCTTCAAGAGCTGGTCTGGCCACCATGGATGGAAAACGCTTTGTTGGGTGCCAGTCTGGAAACCGTGGGTCCGCCTCAGCAACGCTTGACTATCAGACGATCTACCCGCACCAGCAGCAAAATGGCGGCGCCCAAGGCCGTACTTGCCGACGTCTATGCACCAATTCAACTTCCCCACTAAATTTAGCAAAGAATTTATGTTAAACATTTTACTAGCAACTCTTTTTTTTTTTTTTGGGGGGGGGGGGGAGGGAAAGGGAGGGTGCAGAGGGGACATATTTTTACAAAACCCTAACCCTAAACACATTCAGCGTAAAACGGAAACCCTTCTCTGCCCAGTGCATGGGAGAGTCCGTGGTCTGCAGACCGGAGACCGCCGTCAACCGCAACAAGCGGCGCACCATGGCCCAGACGGAAGCCCGTGCCGTGGTTGCCAGACTCTCGCATCCCAGGGTCACCCACCCTTCCCGCTTCTACGATATCCCCGTCCCGCTGTACGGGAGTCCACCCGGCAACCCCGGTTTCGGCAACCCCAGTACCGGCGGACCCGATTCCGACGACCCCGATTCCGGCGTCGTCTCCTGCGGGCTTTCCGTTGCCCTCAGCGCCCTCGAGGTCTTCGTCTCCATCGGTGAGAGCGAGGAAAGAATCAATGTCTCTCACAATTGCCAACGGCATTAAAGGGACCAGGAAATGAGTTTCGGGCTGGGATAAAAAATTCCAGATTGGGATTTTACTAATCGCACTTCGCTTAGTGGTTTAAAAGAAAACTAGTGCACGAGGGCACCAAAAAGTAGGCTTTCGTACCGAAAACCCTCTTTTCGGTACGAAAATTTGAAAATATGGCGGACAATTTCTCACTTCCTTTTCTTTGAAAGCTCTCCGCTTTTTCACTGCGGATCCATCTGCAGTGCCCAAGTGCATCAGCCGAACCCAGCTCATGCATTGGACTTGGGCGCCGCGTCACAGGAACTTATTCGCTCGTCAACAATCGATCTGTAGATGAATATTTGGATCCGCGTTCGTGACTAATGAGTACCGTGACTGCACTTATCGTCGCTCGTGAACGACGAGTTCTATGATGCGCTTCAAAAGCACGGTGGAAGCTCGGAGTAATCATCGCCGCAGAAAAACGAGGCCTCTTGTGCAACGAAACCGACCAATTTAAATATTTGTTTCTTTCTACTAACTATACTTAACTGGAATCGGCCACCCGAAGGGCTAGTCTCAAAAGACTTAAACTCCCAGGTTTATTTTGCACTGTCAAATTACTAATATTTGCTCCATCTACAAACTACCGGTCATTCTTTACATGTTAACAGGGTCGCCGTATATTTTACTCCACTTCGGGGATTCGTTTTCTTTTGTTTGTCGCACGTCTTCTCTGCAAGTAAAGCACCCTTTCCCCCGACTGTCTTAAAAAAAAATTGTGCGTCCTTGGCACCAAGTTGATTATGTATTTGCCCCTCCCCCACTATAACGCCCTCACGAGCTCTGTGGGGCAATTTGAAGGAATCAATGAATAAATTGGCTTGGGTGGAACGCCACGTCGCGGCCAAGTCGTTTCTCGTTTCGCTCGCGAGTTGAGGAGGAAAGCTAAGGAGGAAGAAGTTCAACAATCATTTCATGGTCCCTTCAAAACAGCAGGGAGAAGCGTCGGTCGTTTCGCCCCCGACGCGAGCTTTCTACTTCCGACGACGCTTCGGATTCTAGTGGGCCTCTTATGTTCCCGCGCAGCCAAAGTAGGACGGAAGGCACGCACGTGCTGGAGGTAGAGAATCCGCAACGGATGCACCGCCATTTTTGTCCTGTCGGCGTCCATAGAAGACGGGGCATGCACCTTTCCCCTCCAACACCGTCAGTAGAGTCGCCGACTGGATCAGAACAGGCGGGGAGGTCCTCGGTTGTCCCGCCTCCAACGCAAGCTTCCGACGCTCTACAAGGCCCCGACGTCTTGTGAGCCAAGGCCCGAGAGAAGGCGACGAGTGCAGGGAGGGCCGGGCCCCCTCCCTGCCGTCCTCACGCCGTCGGACCACACGCGACGAAGCTACGGACGTTTGCGAGCGGACACGCTTGAAAGGCTAGTCCGGCCACGGCGGTTGGAAGACGCTTTGTTTGGGCATCAGTCCGGCAACCGTGGGCACGCCTTAGCGATTATGCGCAAAATCTGAGGTTCAGCCGAGTTTAGAGATCTGGCAGAGAAGCGTGGGCAGACTGGCACTGGGGGGCGCATTAGGAATACGCCAAATAAAGGAGCGCAGAGAGACATGGGCTGGGCATCGTTCGAGGCTAGAGAGGCGACCAGCAAGTTGAAATTCGAACAAAGGTTGGACACAATGGAGGATGCACGACGAGCAAGAAAGGTATATAAGCATCTGTATATGAAAAGACTGAACGCTAAATGGACAAACCTAACCCGAAACCTGAAAGTCAAATACCAAGAGTCAAGTGCTGAGGCAGAGCAGACTACTTTTGTAAAAATGGAGGTAAAAGATGCAGGAGAAAATTGTGGAGGAAAGAATGCAGGGAAAATCAGATTTAACTATGTAGAGGGGACGGAAACAGGAAATAAGGAACACTGGCATGATAATTCACGGGGCAGCTTGTTGTTATTTGAGGTTAGAACAAGAGTATTGAGGACTAGGACATATAGGACAAAGTATGAGGAAATGGATTTGCGGTGGACCATATGCCAAGGGAAGACGAGACGATAGAACATGTGTTGAGGTGCACAGGGCTTGCTCTTGCCCTCCTCGATGGGACGATGGATTTAGCCGGAGCGCTGGCGTTTGCGGACGAGAATGGAAGAATGGATAAGTGCATTTTAATAACTGAGAGGAGACCAGAAGTCTGGCTGAAATTATCTAGAGAGACTTGAATGACATACCTACAACTAACACAGCTGGGGACAGGTAGGACAGACGAAAATTAGGACTCCCTCCCGCTTGGCTCCAGCATAAAGTCTCAACCCCATCTCTCAGTGGGCTCAGTGCTAGGGCAACTCAGACTGGGTATAACCAGAGGAAAGTTGGAGACTCCCCCGCCAGGGGGAAGAGGCAGGGGGTGATGTTTTTAGTTTTTTCTGCCCGATTTCCCGAATGTCATCCTGGTGATATTGCACACCACCTGGTGATAGCTACAAAATTGCAGAGGGGAAGCAAATTGACTTAGAAGGGCGAAGGGAGGAGTCATACTTTTGGTTTTTAGTTTCTAGGCCAGGCGGTGCAAGCTACCACCCAATATAAAGGGTACAACCGTTAGCATCCGTACATCTATCCAACCCGGAGGGGGGGGGGGGGGGGCGGCGGCGTTAAAGATGGGTGTAGAAGGCAGCAAATCCTGGGCGCAGACGTAGGCAGTCCCGACAGAAAGGATGAGAAAGAAAGCGACGAAAGAGCGGAGAAAGAAAGCAGACGAAAGGTTAGGTGCACTTGTTTTGCCACGACGAGTTGAAGTTGCTCGAGCGCTTGTCGACTTTACTTTTATACGAAGCGCGATTCCCGCGTTTTCCCGCAAAGTAAGCCAGAAAAGAAAAAAACCAAGTGGTAAGAAACGTTTTAATAGGGTTGGTAAGAGCAATGGACATATTGCTAAAACCTCCACTATTCTTGGAAATCATCAACAACTCCTTTACAAGACCCCTTACACAGAATCTCAGTGTCTTGCCACACAACACAGCAATAAATGCAGCGACATGTGTTTGGCCAACTTGGAAGCCTCATTGCTATCTTTAACAGCTCTCTTGATTTCACACAGTCAGTCGTTAATGCACCTAGCAGTCCGGCCAACACAGCAAGATTCACAATTCACGGGAATTTTGCAAGCTACACCAAGATCACAACCCACAGAAGGTTCCCTATGATTCTTATTACAGTCACTTCTTTCCACAAAAAAGGAGTAGGTAATCTGTCCAGACGAAAATCGGTTTTAAAAATGACCGCATCTCCACGTGGTGAATGATGTTGATTGGGGCGAAGCTCGGGTGGTGCTGATGATACTGATTTTGGTCATAGGTATTGCTGCTTGCTGTCGGCGTTGACGCTTTGCCGCCGCTTCCCGAGCTCTCAACTCCGGGTCCGCTTGGCGTTTTTGACGCTGTGCAGCAGCTTCTTGCGCCCTGGTCTCCGAAGCAGCTTGCTGTTTACGTAGACGCTGAGGCGCTGCATGCCGAGCTTTTCGGTCCTTTTCATTCATGGCAGTAGGAGAATGTGTGGTTTTCTTCTTTTCTTTTTTTAAGCAGACAGATGGGATGGCATCTCAGAACCCCCTACTTTTTTTTTTTCTTCTTTTTCTTTTTGCCCTACACGAGCACGTGAGCATGTGCTCACGTGCTCGTGAGCACGTGATCTCACGAGCAGAAGCACGAGCAACCGACGCCGGCCTACGGCAGACGGACATACGGACATGGCTATCCCCTAAGGAGCTTCGCCCCTAAAAGGCAGAGATTTTACAGGTGACGTTTTGCTACTTCTGTGTGCGTAGTTGTCAGCAATACGAGCTCATCGGGACCGCCAACTGGGACCGCCGATGTTCGCGTCTTTATCCCGCCGTTCCCAAGCGGCCCGAATGTGTGGGGCCTTTCCCTCTAGATTATTATATTCACTCTACGTTTAGCAAGGCTCGACTAACAGACGACCTACACATGCCAACAGCAAGATGGCGGTGCCCAGAAGGCATTCTTGGACACGTCTAAAGTACTGACTCGTCTGCGTCCCCTACAGGAAGCGGCGCAAACTGGACACGAGCGCCACGTCAACTTGAACTCGTGCTAAATGCCAAATTACATGTACCCCTAGAGGCGCTGCCGTTTGTTGCATCTTTAGGAACTGTAAACGTTATATTTGCACAATGTTTCGCTTTGCTGGTTTTATTTAGAGATGCAAAACTAGACGCTTCGCACACACGATATGCATGAGATGGTCGCTTAGCGTATTGGCGGTAGCGGCAATTGGAGTGTCGGCTCTTCCGATTCAGACCTTTCACACTTTTCAGAATTGAATTCAGAGGACGAGAGCCCATCCGCTGATGAAGAAGCTCTCCGAAGTACCTCCGGTTCAGAATCAGAGATTACCGGAATGTCGCAGAAGAAGGTGCACCTTGGTGTGCCCGCTCGATACTTCTATTCGATGCTTCTCAACTTGAACAGCTTGCAAGCCCCGTGCATGCTCCCGTTAAATATTTAAAACAAAACCCACACACTGACTTTCTTTCCGTACCATGCCTTCGGAAACAGAATCCAACCGCTGGTAAATATTGTAGGGAGAAACAAGAACCCAACCGTGAAAGTGTCAAAGATGCCAACAGTCTAGCAACCGTGGCTGGGAGTCTGGCAAGTCGGGAAATGATGCGTCCCCACCCTAAGTGGTCGAGATCTATCGCTACAATCTTGCCTGTCACGGAAACCGATATAGCGCACGCAGAGTAGTCCTGCGTCTTTATTGAACCATGAAGCTTGAACCTGCTGCATCCACGATCTGCGGTATCCATTCCCGTGAGATGCGAGTTCTCGGCAGGTTTCCGAGAGTCCTTCGCACCGTGAAACGCGAATCTGCTGCGTAGGCCACTCGCGGTATCTTTTCCCGTGACACAGGAGTTTGTAGCGAATACCAGCGTGTATATCGCATCATGAGACGTGAATATGCCGTGTCTGCGAGCTGCAGTATCAGCTGCCGCGTTTCGTGGTTTGGGCGGGTGCCTTGTTGCTTATCATTAATTTTTGAAGTTTTGCTGTGGCATCCCCAAAGATAGCCCTCCCCATGTTTTCACCATTTATCTCTTCATTTTGGGTGGGCGTTCTTACGGGATTTTACAATATGTTGTTTCCCAACCAGCCAGCCAGCATACTTTCGCATCTTGGGAGGACTTTAATTGCATACTAAAGGACCGTCGACGAGTTAGTATGAAACTCCACGCAGGTTTATTAAAGGCCGTGATTGGTCTGGCAAGTCAGCCCGTGGCATTGTGGGGCCTGAGGAACTTCGTCTCGCAGCTCGAATCCACAATATGGCTCTCGGAACAAGCCACGTCTGGGGACGGAGAAAAGACAAAACGGTGAGCACCGTCTGCAAGGAATGAAACGTGACTCTGAGCAAAGGTGTTTTTATCAAGAGATTGCCACCTGCCCGGTTTCTGAATGGCACAGTTGGTCTTTTGGATAAAAGTCCGGTTGCCGGTCTGCATTTAAAACCGGCTCTCATTTGCCAATTGATTCCAACTACCCAAACGCAATTTCTTTTGTTTTTTGTAGGATGGGTGGGGGGGGGCTTGTGCCGGTGCTTGTGGTTTGTAACCGCGTTTACTACCAAAACATCCAGAACCAGCAATTTTTGGGAAACAAATAGATTTACACTGGAAACCTGCTTGTCGAGTATCATGCTCAGTGTCTTCGAGCCATTTTTACTTGAAGCGTTATTTAATTCCCAGCCGTTTTTATTAAACAGCAATAATCAGTTCTTCACCTGCTGCACAGGATGCGTGTGCGAGATTTGCTTTTGGAGCTTTAATTTTGAATAACTGGTATACATCTATGTGTGTTCTTGAGTTCTGTGTTGTGTAATCGTGTAATGTGCTTTGATGTATTAATAGATCCATGTCAGTGGATTTCACTTTGGAAAACTCGTGTCGAAATAAATTGAATCTCTGTATCAATTAAGACTCAGCACTGCTTCTTTCTTTTTACGAGTTCAATCTCACATAACTATGCCTCCTTTCCCCCCTCCCCCCAGCCGGAACAGCAATTTTTTTCTTCGAGGAAAGGTGGCAACCCTATTTTATCACAGTGCCTACATACCTGAGTGTCAAAGCTTAGTGACTCCGAAAAGATTCGGGTGAAATAGCGGACCGCTTCTTGTTTGATTTAATGATTTCACGTGTGTTTCCTTCATGTCCTCATGTAAATGTGTCTGCCGTCTTCATGCAAACGTGTCCACTTGTCACATACCCTAATTTTATGGAGAAACTGCGTCTTATCACCCATACGTAGCTTTCTTTCTTTACTGACATTGTGTCAACTTATTTGCATGCTCTTATAAACAGTGCCTCTGTCAAGCGTGAACTCAAAATTTTGTTTCGCGGCTCGTAACCATGTCCTTCCTGTCGTTCGTCTTCTATACACGTGCCTTATTGAACAGTCGATTTGAGGCAACGAGGAAAATGCTGAAGCCTATTTGCACATACAGCACAGCACTGTTAGCACTGGAAATAGTGTGCTGACCTTGCTAATGCAGGGCTGACTTCACAGTATATCAGTGATAGAGTGCTGATACAGGATTGCATCAGTGTTAAAATAGGTTCAAGTCAGTGCTTTATCAACATTGTTCTTAGGAGGGTAAAAAAAAAACATTATCATTTGAAAAGATTAAATGAATTAGATTTCATTGATTTAAATCACTTCAGCTAGAGAAGAGCCTTTATCACAACATGCGTTTTTTTTTAGTGGCTTCCTGATATTAATTTTTTCTGCTTGATCATTCTTTGCTTTAAATACATAATAAATGCCCAGGACAAGCAGATACAGACATGAAACGGTAAATAGAAAAGGATTTTAGTACGGCTTTGGGGGACAAGTGTTTAATTTAGATCATCATAGCCAAATCAGTGCAACTTAATCACAATTTACATAATCTTGATTTTCATTGTACACCCTAGTTCTTGGTGTTGACGGTCCTGCATGTGTGATCCGGCCTGTATACAACCCAACTGAAGAAAAAATTACCAAAAATTTGAATATGTCTGCAGATTATTATGCGGTTTTTACAAGAATGCGCAATGCGTTTGCGGTGACACAGGTCAGAGAGGTGCCGGGTGGGCCCCCTGGTGCTGTTCTGCATGAACCTCTTCTGCTGCTGCATGCTGCCGTTCGTGCTGTGCGGCGTTGCAGAAGACATGAGCAGACGACGTGCAAAGGTGAGGCTATGACTATCACAACTAAAACTAACTGCCACAACGAAAACTGTAGCAATCACAGATTGAAGTGCAACTATCACAACTGAAGCTATGACTACCACAACTTGAACCATGATCATCGCTGCTTGAACTCTGACTTTTGTACCTGTAACTATTCAAATGAAGACTGTTACCCTTGCAACTAATACAATTTCTATCACAAGAGGAACTGGAACTACAGTACAGCAACCATAACTATTGCAACTGAAACTGTAGATATGACAAGTGAAACTGACTACCACAACCGAAACTGACTATCACAACTTGAACGATGACTTAAGCTATTACGACAACCTATTACAATCACCACCTAAAACTATAAGAGGTGACAGGTTAAGAATTCAGCGGGAAATGTGCCTCAAAGGTCCGCCAGCCAATCCCTTCCACTAATTTCTTGACATCACTGACGTCGGGGCTTGACGACCTATGGTTTTCAAAATGGCACGTGCTGTTTTAATGCGAAAACATTAACTGTCCCATGGAGCGAGCCGACGTCATCAGTTTGAAGCACAAAACGGTGCCTAGTTTCCCTGATCCCAAAGGTCCCATTGTCTGGCGCGCGGCGATGAGGCTCCCATTGGCCGCTGCGCCCGTCAGTTTCAACGATTGCCGCCAGATGGCACTGCGTGTCCGTGCAGCCTAAAGTCCCTCTATCCTGGGAAAAGTGGCGCCATTCATTGTTCTTGACATGCTCGAGACATGTGTCGCGCGCCACTTCTGGCAAGAGCATGGCGTCTAAAATCTAGTTCAGGGCTGCGCTGTGTTGCCATGATCTTCGCAAAGGCTGGACGTTGCACGAGCAGCGTGCATCGACGCATTTTGCGCTACTTTTGAAACATGAAGGGGCTTTAGTGCAGCCTAGAGTTCCTGTGGAGGCTACCTACGGGAGCCAGAGTTGCGCGTTCATCCCAGTAGCGCCGTCTTTCCTGCACGGCATGTTGATCCTGCTCCTCACGTGAGTGAATTCGGCAAATAGCAGCACCGCGCATTCGAGGCGCGCGGCGTGCTCTAAAGCAGGGGAACATACGCCGGGGCGCGGGCAACGTCTACTTCTCAGTACAACATTTGATCTGGCTCCTCAAGTGATCGGATCTCGGCAAACAGCAACGCGGCGGCACGTGGAAAACAGACGCGCAACCCTATACAGGAACTCTAGTGCCGCCAGCGCGCCGATAAAACTAACCGCCGCAACCCCATGCCACTATGGGCCCCGCACCCGTTAAAACGGACACGTTGGCTCGCGCTCGGAGACTTCTGCTTGTCTCGCCGCCGACCAACATACCGTCGCTTCCATCATCCACATCGTCGGCGGTGCTTCTGCTCGTCTCGCCACCTACGAACATGGCGCCGCCTCTAGCATCCACATCGTCAGACGGGCTTCTATGCTTTCGCATTTACAACTCATAAGAAGTGCTTAGGTGTACCTCGAGCTTTTTCAACGTCGGTTTCGCTGAGAGACGCCAGTTTCTCGAAGTGACCCGAGTTTACGTTGCAAAGCTCTGCTGGAAGGTTGTTGTTTTTTTTTGCGTGGTAGCTTCTGTGTTACAATGCAAGAATCGGCGATTGTCTCGCCATCCAACTTAAAGGGACACTGACGGGGTATTTGTGCTCACCGAGGTTTTTATTTGAACGTGGCCTCCAAGATGCGAACTACCAAGAACACAATTTGCGGCTCGAAATTCGTTTTCTTTCTGCACGAAAACAGTTGGTCGAGAATTTGCAGGTTTCAGCCGCACTAACTATCTTTTCTATGGTCATGTGGCGTTCAAACTATGTGTACCAAATATATTCAAAGTCGTGGGTCAGCTAAAGTACATAACTCGAATATATACTCATTTTGTTGGTCTCCAAGAAACTGCAAATTTGTTAGTCGAAAAAAAAAAAAAAAAAGGTTGCACAGATCACAGGAAGTATGTGTACAGTCGGCACGGAATGAAACGCGAACAGTGGGTGCATGGTTTTCGCTAGATGCTGCACCACCTCAACCAGATGGGAGCTGCAAGAAGATGGCTCCTCCTTCGATGTGTTAGACTCTTGCTCAGTGCATCCAAACCTTCGGTGTTGCGTCTCTAGGTGACTCAGCGTGGGTCGAAAACCATGCGCCCCTTGTTCGCGTTTCATTCCGTGCCGACTGTACATGTCATTCTTAATATGGCGACGTTTAGCAGGCTGAACGACGCGATTGTGGAGCACGATGGACCAACGTTGCGACGGACATGGGGCCGCTACTTCGGAATTGTCGTTCGTGGTATCGGCCAATCGATCTTCAATTGCAGAGCATCGAGCAAAAGGAAAATAAATGCGAAACAATCGCATGACAAAACGTCCACGCAACTTCGTCGTCTGCCGAAAACACCAGAGAAGCAGAGAAAAAAGGAAATGTGGTCGGGTGTAGCCACGTGACTTCTGGCCATGAACTTCCGTGCTCGCACTTCGGTTTTGGGCAGCTGGGTTTGTTGGCTTTACAGTAAACTCTCACTTGAGTAAACGTCGGTTTAACAAACATTTCAAAATAATGAACATGAAAGAAATCTTTGGCGGTTCTCCTATGCATTCTATGCAAATATGTTTTAGTTAAACGAAAAACGAACTTCGGAATAGCGAAAATTTTCAGTTCAACGAACCTGATTGGTGGACCCAGGATTATATTTGCAATCAGTTCAACGAAGTTTTGTGCTCTGCAGTTCTGACGTAGCCGATGCCTGCAGCCGCCGCCTCTGTAACAGTGGCGTATCATCGCTGGTGTTTACAGCACCACCGAAGCAAAATGGTGGTGCGGTAAACGAAAACGAACCACGGGGTCTGTCTGTTTTCTTTTTGTCATCCGTTTTGTTCGGCCATCTTAGTTTTGGGTAACAACGGCAGGACGGCAGTTTGTGCGCCCACTTTCGTAATGAGTATGACGAAACGGAAGCAGTTGTCTCTATCAGATAAGCTCAAAATCCTTCAGCATCTAGAAAACGGTCAAAGGCAAGTGGACGTTGCGAAGCACTATGGGATTCCACCGTTGTTGTTGTCAACGATAGTGAAGCAAAAGTCGAAGCATGAAGGAGAAAGTGCGTTCTATCCCAACAGGAAACGACTCTGCACGGGATATTTCAAACCAGTGGACGGTGCCGTTGCGGTATGGCTTTGTCAAAGCAACAAGCTGTGCCAGAGGAAGTGCAAAAAAACATAGGCTATCTGGACAGCTTTGTTACTTCATGCACTTTAAGAGCGCCGGTGCAATAAAAATTACAGATTTTTTTTTTTCAAAATGAGAAAGGCTGTTATGCATTTTGTATATATCGATGTGTACATGACTCCATAAATTGCATTTCACACTTCTGATTTGATGTACGCTGTGCCGTATGCTGTTCCATGTTCTAGTGAATATATTCAGTTTAGTGAACTTTCAGTTAAGTGAACTATTTCCTTAGATCCCTTGAAGTTCGCCCAAGTGAGAGCTTACTGTATTAAAAATATATGTGACTTTGAAAAAATATTGAGTGGATAGCCTGACACCATTTTACATCGCCTGGCAAAATATTTATAAAAACCTTTTGGGGGGTGTCAGTGTCCCTTTAAAGGGTAACTGCAAAGAAAAAAAAGTGTATTTTTAAACAGCCTAATTAGGATAAGCATGTCACAAAACAATTTTTCCGCCAAAAACAAAATTTTTTACAGCAATATTTATTGCGCAGGACTGATTTTAGTTTGCGGCTATTTCACCCGTTTTGAATCGCGCGCCACAAAGTTGCTATTATACGTCACAGAGTAGCTGCTACACGTCACGGAGTGACGTATACCAGCCACTCCGCGGGCGTCGAAAGAGCGGGAGTTTCAAATGCGGAGAGGTTCGGACTCCGACTAAATTACGTCCTGTGGCGTAAATATTGCTAGAAAAAAATTTGTTTTTTCGCGGAAGATTTGTTTCGGGACATGCTTGTCCCAATTAGGCTGTTTAAAAAAACACTTTTTTTTCTTTGCAGTTACCCTTTAAGCGGCAACTCTGGTCAAATTTTGATGTTGAGAAAATAATGCGGTCCTACGTCGTATCATCTGAAAAAGCCTACACGTCAAATATTACTATGCAATTCCGCCTAAAAGTGTATTAAACTGGTCAACGAAGTCGGAGTGTCTCCACAGTCACCAAAACCTGTCCAATCTAGCGGGCGAGGTGCAGCATGCGGAGAAGCGCAGGCAACGCCGCTGTGTGGCCAAAGCCAACACTGCGCGGAATGTCAACAACTGGAAGAATTGTTTCGTTTGTTTCTTACAAAGGCGAGAGAGAAAAAAAGAGAGTGGTGGTGACGCCGCCACGCCGTCCACTGCTTTCGTTGTCGACATAGCCGTTGTTTCCATACACAAAATGTCCAGCAGTTGACAAGCAGGACCAATGTTGCCCGCCGCAAGCAAGGTTTCACTTTCGCTTTGAGATTTTTGTTTTAGCAAGGTTTGGGGAAAAAAACCTATTTAACTTTTCGCAAAACAAATGACATAAAACTGTTTATTAGTAGTTTTCGCATGTTAATCAGCCGTAATCCCAGAATTTTCAAGAATGAATGGAGCTGCCCTTTAAGGCCTGTTCACACACTTGCGATTCCCTAGGACCGACTGCCTTAAAACCTCTTAATATCGCTTACGACGAGAGAATACTAGAGAGCCAAGATCGAAGAGAGAGCCCATCTCGAATCACGGGGAGCGTTTGCAATTTAATGGCGGACGCCTCCTGCGGAGATCGGTCGCCACTGCAGCACACGCTGCATTGACGCGTGGCGAGGAGGAAAGCAGGCGGAAAGGGGGAGACGTTTGCAGACGGCCAACATTTTTGCCACCTCCTCGCTGCTCGCATCGCAAACGCAGCCCATAAGCAACGTGACCCCGATCAAGCAGTTGGAAACACTCTGTAGTGTAGGCTCTCTAGAGATCGGGTTGGCCTGCTAGCTGGCACCACCTATGCGGTGACCCTGGAACCGCATAAGGTTTTGAAATTTTTGCGAGGTCAAAAGTATGTACTTCCTACGAGAAATGGTCACACGGTCACGTAAGGCTCTCTCGACAAGAACGACGAAAGCAGCAGCTTCATGCGTCTAGCATTCGCACTTGAGACAAGTCGTGTTGCAGAATCGTGGTGATGGCAGCGTTTTAGGGGCGAAGCTCCTTAGGGGCTAGCCATGTCCGTATGTCCGTCCGCCGTAGCCCGGCGTCGGGTGCTCGTGCTTCTGCTCGTGAGATCACGAGCACGTGAGCACATGCTCACGTGCTCGTGTAGGGCAAAAAAAAAAAATGATAAAAAAAATTACGAGCTTGTGAGCTCACGTGCTCGTGTAGGGCAAAAAAAAAAAAAGAAACAAAGATGAAAAAAAATGTTGAAATCTGTTTGCGCAGCGCCAGGACGAGTAGGGGGCTCCGAGATGTGGTAGTAACTCAAGAGCTGGGGTTTCTGTCATGGATGAAACGTTGCATGTAGTCGCTCAACGTCTATACAGGAGAGGGCGCTGTGGTCAAATGCGTATATAATCGCGTTAAACTTTGCACGCATTGGCTCAACGTTTATAGACGAGGGCGCTGCGGTCAAATGCTCAAATGCGTATATAACCACGTTCCATACCACACATTCTCTTTCTGACATGGATGAAAACGAACGAAAGGCCCGGCATGCTGCGGCTCAGCGTCTACGCAGACAAGCACCACCAGAGCTTCGCCCCAACCAACATCATTCACCACGTGGAGATGCGGTCAATTTTTTTTTGTGCTGGATTTTGTGCGACTATGTGAGAATTGTACGGTCGTGTTTTCTGCGCTCTGCGTAAGCCTTGCCCGTTGAGGCCGATTCGAGCTTCCTCTACGCCGACGCCTTCCCTTCGTTCGTTCGGCATTCGCCCCCGTGATGGGGGACGTCGCAAAGTCGGCGTGGCGCGCGCGTTTCTTTGCGGTGGTTGTGGCAATGCCGCGGTCACCGCCATCGACGCGATACGCCGCGTGAAATGCTCGAGAGATGCTACCGCCGCACTGCCTCATTGTAGACTCCAACTGCTTACTATCTCGCTTTGATAAATGAAGGACGCCTGTGGTACGACCCCTTCGAAGCAGTATTTGTTTATCTGTGAAGCTGTCACCCACGCCAAGCCTGGTCGTTGTAACCAACCGCATGGTAAATGAGGCAAGCAGCAACGGACATTTTTCCAATAAGCTTCCGCGCATGCGTACGCTCTCTCCCCAGACCTATTTTCCCGCTGTCGCCATTTTCGCGGGGCACCGTCCCGCACGACCAACACTGTCGGCATCTATCTTGGCGCATATTCAGTCTGTTTTGACGCTTCTGTTATTTGGTATCGATAGTACTATAGGGCATAAAAACCACTGAAAACGATACAACGTCACAATGCCAGTGTGTCCTGACGGGCAGAGGCATGTCGGGCTGCCGTTCAATTGTAGTTTGCAGGTAACTCCCCAGACGGCACTCGTTACTTGGAAAAGGTCCATTACCTCATCCTACCATTGTCACACACGAAGGTGTTAGAAAACATGAGGTAGAAAATCTTCCAGCCCCTCGCCTTGTACGGCGGATGTAGGGGTCAGGCTCAGGGGGGGCAATAGGCATTTAACTGGCAAAGGGGGGAGAGGGGGGGAAAGTCTGCTGAAATATGACATTACAGCCAAAACGTTGCCCAGATAGATTTTGTTCACTTTAATATTTGCTGTCAACAAAAACTAAACTTTTGGCTAATGTATATCAATGTTTTCATTTAAAAGTAACGTTGAACTTGGGGAGCCTAAAGGGGGCAGTCGCCCCACCCCCTCAATCCCCCCTGGTGCGGGATAACATTTTTGCCGCCTCGCGAAAATGTCCTCTCATTCGAAAAGTAATGAGCTTTGCTCCCTCCACTTGCGCCTGAAGCCGACGTCACCAAATCGGCCATGTCGCGGAGCAGACGATGCTCTACTTTTCGACGGCAGAGGCAGTGGACGCATCACACCCGTGGGGCAGAGCCTCCACCGAATTCTGAACCTGTCATTGACTATAGGTACAAAAACTGCAGGGTAGTGTCTTGAAAGCCTGAGTGGTAGCCAATGCTGTGATTGGAGCATTTGCTTCTTCGGTACATTGACTATCACAAGTGAAACTGTTTGCAAGGAAATCTCCAGGGAGCTTCAGAGTGGAAGACAATGTTTTTGCAACGACACTTTGTCTCTCGAGGGCACTGGAGAAGCGAAGTCTCCTGGCAAAACGTCGGCTAACGCTCAGAAGCTTTTAAAAGGTTCCTGTGCAAGTTCTTCCTGCCTACCGACTTCAACCATCTTCAGATCTCGTGTGAACAACTGCAACTACGACAGGTGGCTTTCTTACCCACTTACAGTCGTATAGGCCAAAAAAGAACACGGCAACATACCATAAAAGTAATGCAATGCCCAGCAAAGGTTGTCACAACCCGCTTGACAAGGAATATCTTAAGTGTTCTTAATTTATGGGCAAACCCCGATTTTAGCCTAAACTGACACACCAAACTTGTGTTTGTTCTAAATCAGGTTCAATTGGAGTGCCGCCCAAATATGTGAAAATGCTAATCTCTCAAACAACTATTTGGAAAAAAAATAATAACAAACGGCCAAACTAAAAGGAGCTTTTAAAAGAAACCATACTGTTTTAATGGAGAAAAAACACCAACAGGATTCATGTTACGTCTGAAAGAGCAAGATTTGAATAACGGTTAAGAGTTCAGCTTGTTGGTACATACTTGTAAATATATCAGCTTGAACTTTAGAATTAAACTAGAACACCAAGAAAGAAAGGACAGGATAGGACACACAGCTAAGGAAGAAGTTTACACTAAAACATTGTTGGTAGTCAGCTGTGTGTCCTATCCTGTCCTTTCTTTCTTTGTGTTCTAGTTTAATTCTAAAGTTCAAGCTGATATATTTACGAGCAAGATTTGACCATGTACGCTCATGAAAATACTTTCAGCAGGCACCCTCTCAATTTTATACATGTCCCATGACTGTGAGGTTTCCGAGAGCCTAGAGATAACCAATAGCCTTCACTTGCTTCCCCCCTCTATCGGCAGGAAGGCCAAGAAGAAAGGTCAAAGGTGATCAGCCCAAAGAAAGCCGGTCTCGCCACGTCCAAAGTCTGAATCTCGGCCCGTCGTCGCGTAACGACCGAAGACGCAAGACTCCATTGCAGCCGAAGATACCACCCGGAATGAGCGGCAGCAATCTATGGAGGCGTCTACGGAACTTTTACAAACTCGCATCGTTAGCAGTCTTGTGTAATTATGTGTACGCAAGTTCCCCAAAAGCGGTCAAGTGACTTTCGCATGCGCTCATTGTTCATGACATTTCTCACACTTTCCGAAACTGCCGGCTTGAGAATCACGTCTAATTGTCTCGACTTTTTTTTGCGTTTTTGTTTTGCCTAATAAATGTAAAGACAAGAGCAACCGTTATTTTTGTTTTTTGTTTTTTACACTAGCCTTTCTATGACCAACTGCCAGGACACCGATATCCAACAGCGCTCACCTGCAAGGGTCACGGGGCGAGGACCTTGTCGATGGCCCTCATCTCGTCCCTCCCCAGGGGTTCCAGGTCAAACCCTTGCACCTCCGAGCGCCCCTCCATCTCCCGCAGGAGCTGCACGTTCTTCTTCAGCTTCGCACGCAGCGCGCCGATTTCGGACTCCAGCTTCTCTTGCTCTGGAATTTAGGAGAAGACGCTCAGTTGGCAGGAACGACTTGGAAAGAAACCTCCCGAAAGACCTAGGGTAGCAGACGACGCTTTTCTAGGGGACGTCGTCTGCTAGGGAAGAAGCCAGGCATTTTGGTGCCACGACGGCACCTGGAACGCATCCTCGACTGGTCTGCTTACTGCGCCCTCAAAAGTGGTCCCGCGACTTCCACCCGAATGACGTCGCACAAGTGTTACGCTAGCGGTGTCAAAGCAGCGGTGCCACAGCAGGTCCTGGTGGCAGTACAACAGTGCGGTGGTGGATCTGGCACACACCTGATCTGCTGCACATCGCGCCCCCGGCTTGTCAGTTCGCGGACGTTTCGACATCTGGAGTCGGGACTATGTGAGGACAGCGCCGCTCGCATTCGCTATACTGCATTTCGCGATAACTTGGCGAACTGTGGAAGCTGCGGCCCCTGCGACTCAATAAGAGCGTCGGACGAGGCCATGGGGGCCTCGTTACCGCCGCAGCAACAGCATCATCCGTGGCAAAAAGTAGTTCTAGGCTTCTTTTTATTTTAATGGCAATTTAACTCGTGCGATTACGTCTCTACCGAGAATGTATAAAAATGTAAGGATGCAATGTCACAAATTTATAGGTTTCAATTATAGTTAAACCAAAAAAAGTAACAACACAACCGTATCTGCTCACAATTTTTTTTTTTTTTCTCCTTGTAGTGTTGTGGTTGTTGGCAATCACAGCCTTGTAATTGACCGCTTCCACTCAAAACATCGCCCTGGCTAGTTAGCACCGCCACAGATTCGCAGGTACATTGAGCGTACAGTTCTCGTGAACTGTTCTCAAGGGGCTTGCCACTCTAGCATACGGCAATGTTGCGGCGGTGGACGTTCGTCCGAAGTTGATTGGTTTCGCTGCAGACGACTCTTCGCCAGCAAACAACAGCCAATTCCTCCAGGCCTCACATTTGGTGCAGTGACACGCGCTCCCACGACATGGTGTCACATGCCTGGCTCTGACGCTCTTTTTGGATGGGGGGCCGTAGCCTCCGCAGTTCGCCAAGTTTACAGGATATTTTTTTTTTTTTTTTTATCAGAACTTTTATTATTAGTTGCCGGGATCACGACATCTGACATGACACACTGGCTCCTGTCGCATCGTTCACTGCCACTATGTTCGTTGCCACTTCATTGCCACGCCAGTCAAAGACGTCCTCTTCGGCACCGTTGTGGAACGGCTGCTTACAGCTCATTCCCACAGCAGCATTCGACTGCGGTCAATTATGTTGCGTGGACTCGCGTCGCGTTACGACCTCAAGTTACCGAAGCGTCCATGCTTTATGTGCACCGTGGCAACCGATCCTGGGGGTGGCACTGCACGCCACGCACGAAACATGCATGTCTCGCCTAATCGCAGCGGTAATGTAGCGAGTGTCCCTCAACGTTCCGAGGCTTCTGGGAGGATCTTCTCTCGAGTTTCTCCAAAAACTGCGAGGCACTGGAACCAACGCAAGGTAAACATTTTCGTCAATGAAAAAAAAATTTTGCAAACCAAACAAGAAAACTAAAGAGGCATTCCGCGTGTCGTTGTGCACACCTAGGGTTTCACGTCTTCAGCGTTCAGTTCTCTTCGAATCGGTGACAGTGATCACCACCCGAAATTTTTAATGCGTTAGCATTAGTACCTACATGACAGGAAATTCTGATGCCGTTCATCTGTGGAGAAAACAGTGGAAAGGAAAGCGCACCATGAAAAGAAGAGGAGAGTAGTGAAGGACAAAGGCAAGAGGGAGACGATGTCACGAGGCAGAAGCCAATGCGTGCGTGGATGCTGGGGCGAGTCTGAACCTGCAGGTGTGCAGAGTGCGTATGACTTGGTTTGTGCTACAAAATGGAGTGTGAACCAAGTACTAGCGCTGGTCTAAGTAGGCGGTAAAAGAAGACGGATTGTGAACAAAGGAGGCGGGCTGCGAAAACCGGTGAACAACGAAAGCAAGGTGTGCAAGGTGGGCTAACGAGAACACCCAAGGCCGTAAAAAATTAAAGGAAGATCTATTGGTGGATCCTTAAGAGGGCAACTCCGCTTCATTTTTGATATTTAGAAAACTATGCAGCCCTCTTCAGTATCATATAGGAAGACCCCATGTCAAATATTACGATCTAATTCCGTCTATATATTTAATAAACTGGCCAGCAAACTTTCGAATGAGCCAAGTCGCCGAAATCTGCCAACTCTAGCGTGCGACGTGTAGGCGCAATCGTCAGCGCAGTCAATGCGACGGTGTTGGAGCGGCCAACGTTGAACCACTACGCCAGAGTCATGACTACGTCATTCTCACGTTTTGTTTGTTTTTACTTCTCAGAGCGAAATTGAACGATGACGTCATGAGTTTCTCCTCCCGGTGTTGGCTCTACGGCGTCCACGTGATCACCGTAACGCGGATGCGCTAGTTTGCGCTGCCCTGCCCGTTTATCGCACGTCCGGTTTCTCCGCTCGCCCCTCTCCTCTTTCGTGTTCTCCCCTTCCCCCTCTCCCCCGGGCCATCACCGTCCACGCCATGAGAAGCGACCTGCCCTGACCTGCCCGCGTCACGTGTCCTGTACCTTGCCCCCACGAACGTCACAAGACCACGTGGTTCGACGTGACGTGGCCATGACTTTGAGGACACGAGACCAATGTTGCCTGACGCAACCGAAGTTTCGGTTTCGGTATTAGCTGATGTTTAAATTAAGATTACACAAATAATATTCCACATTTCGCGAATCCGAAGACATAGAGCTGTTTAGTAGTACTTTGTGAAATGGAATCACATGTAAGCCTAAATTTGTCGGAATTGAGCGGAGTTGCCCTTTAAAGAATGCATTTGCATGACCCCTGGGAAACAGCACAAACGTCCCCCTTTATGAAACGCTAACGCCGACCCCATAACAAAGCCAAAAGAGAAAGCCAAAACAGTGAAGGGGTCAGCGTTAGCGTTTCCAAAAGGGGACGTGTGTGCCGTTTCCCAAGGGTCATGCTGACGCATTCCCTAAGGATCCACTAATGGATCTTCCTTTGCACTGTCATGCATGTTTGTAGCATGGGAAGGAACCAGATACATTAAAAACCCCGGTTTCACTACACCTTGTTGGGCATCCTTATATTATGTTATTTTCGTCACTCAACTCGTTACTGGTTGCACTTTTTTTTTTATGTATCGAAAACTCTGATAACTCATTCAGCATTCAGACTTGAGATTGGGAAAGCCATGATGTCCAGAGCCTCACCTCACAAACATGACCAATCAGACAAGCGACATTCCTGGAAAGTGATTCCGCCGACTGCCTCTCATAGAGTATACCCCATACACTCATTAAAATTATTGACCCAGGTCTTGAGAGCGTCATTGTCAGATATGACGACACAACAGGTACATTTGTACAAGTTCAGCAAAAGCTCAAGCTCCATGTTTAAGTTCAGAATGCTTGCTTCAAACCAGAAGAAGCTGCTCCAATGCGTCCTCGAAAGGCATCTCACGCCGCAGGTTGAAAGCAGTTGTGCCATATGTCAATCCAGAGTTGCGCGAAACAATGTCTGGTATAATAGCGCACATTGACAATGTTCCATTTCATGAGAAGTGCCCCAAGACAAATCTCTAAAAGGGCATATCAGCAAGGGGACTGGTAGTGTGAAAGCGCTGACCGTTTGTGCATTACACAGCTAACGAACGGGGTGGCCAGGCTGACCCCGCCTAAGAGCCGCAAACAAAATCACGAAACTTTCAAGAGCCGCAGGGGAAGGGGATGTGAAAGGGGGGGGGCTAAACTTTTGTCTAGAGCAATAAACAAAATTCTAACTATTTTCAATCTAGCCGAGTCAAAAGCAGTCCAATAGTAATTCTACGTAAGGTAGCAGTAGCACAAGACTACCAAACCGCAACCGGTCTTTCGATTTAGAACACGTTCCATTTCTCTTTTTGGGGGAGGTGCTCGTATGACCGGGAGGGAGGCGGGGGAGGGAGATAGCCGCGAGCCGCACTTTAGCCCGCGAAGAGCCGCATGCGGCTCTCGAGCAGCAGCTTGGCCACCCCTGATCTATATAGTAACTTACAAATCAAGAAGGTAGCGGCAAATGCCCCTCAAAGGGAATCATATATCCCTCCGCCACCTCCGCATCCAATACTGTGCCATCGTTTCCATGACGTCGCGGCCAACGCGCGGGGAGGGTCTTGCCTTCCTGTACATATTTGCTTTATCTTTCGACTTGGACTTAGCATTGTGGAAGAACGAGAGGGAGATTAGTTTCCCCCTCCG
Organism: Ixodes ricinus; assembly: GCA_037355805.1. Lineage (NCBI taxonomy): Eukaryota > Metazoa > Arthropoda > Arachnida > Ixodida > Ixodidae > Ixodes > Ixodes ricinus. The sequence continues at coordinate 31,014 of JAZHYW010022728.1, forward strand.
ATGGAAACAAATACGACTTTCGGGGATTAAATTCCTCCTCTGATGGATACAAAGGCTGCTTTCAGGGGCTCAATTCCCCCTCCGATAACTACAAAAGGTTGCTTTCTTAAGAAGTGGGATCGGAGACAAGTTGGAATTCATTGAAGCGGAACAAGGAGCGTTTTAGTGAACTCTTCTTTCGACTGCGGAGGGATTTGAAACGGGCGCATCACGCTTGTGGGAGGAGCTGCTCCTACCTTCTTGACTTGTAACCGACTATAGCATATTACTTATTGGTGATACTGGCTGTGCCAATAACGCCTGGTTGTCGGAACACAAAGATGCAAAAGTAGATCTTGGTGGTAACGCACGACTCTGGCACAAATCGGCTGCCATTTGCGACTCGAGCATGGGCTCATGACAAGAGACTGCAAGACACTCGACTCGACGAGAGCCGGAAGCGCGTGCGAGTCATTACGGCGAAATGTAACGATCTGCATTGAAAATGGGGACAGAGACAAGCACACACTGGGATACACGACCTTCTGTTTCGTGCTTTTAAAAGCAGTTAAAACTCCAGATCTCCGGTCTCGAGTTTTTGGCCGATAGTGAGCCAGAGTGACCGGTTGCTTGCACGTATGGCTTTGTCTCTCACCTTGCACCAGGAGTTCCTTTGTCCTGGCCTTGGGGATCTTCATAAACATGTTCCCAATGCAGACCCAGGGCCTGCGGGAGTCGTCCATGGGATTTTGAAGACACCTGGAATGAGATACCAGCTGCCAAGTGACCGAAGTACCAGAGAGCAGTAGGGACCCGTGTCCCACCTGGCACGTCCTGGTACACCGTAGTGTACCACATGGGATATGCCTTAGGCACAAAGGGGGCCTCCCGCTCTACCACTCGAATAGCACTGATTGCCTTACCGTGGCGAGCCCAGCACACTTACAGATCAAAGGAAGAAAGCAGTCACTAACGTATCAGCCTGTGTCCCAGGGACAGTGGTTAGTGACGGTGACCCTTCAATCTTGCTTTTCTGCCCTTTCATTCCCAGATACATATTTGAGGAAAACAGCGGAGCTAATTCTCAACTTGCACTTCAAGTGCAGGCAGTCCTAGCCGCATTCCAAGACGTCCTGACAAAGTTCTCTATTCGGGAGAGTTCGCAACATCGGGAGCAAACAAAGCGTGCCAACAAGTACAGTGGAATCTCGATTAATTTAAACTCTCTTAATTTAAACTCGCAGATAATTCAAACTAATATGCAGGTCCCGTACTATGTGTTTCTAGGAACGAAACTCCTGGTAATTCAAACTTTGCATTATTCAAACAAAGTTTTGATGCCCCTCGGATTAAAATTATTTGAGATTCCACTGTATTACGATACCAGTGGTGATATACCTCGACAATCTTCTTGAGTGAGGACAGCCGTGCTGACACGGCCAAAATGTGAGGACAAAGATGGGGGTGTTTCGGATGCACTTCTGATAAGTGCGCATGTACAAGCCCACCACATTTGGAAGTGCTATGCCGCACGTTGAAGACGGGGACCACCGTGTACTTCCTGCTACCAAATTAACTTTTCTACGGCAATCCTACGGCCCCTGAAGCTCAGGAAGTTGTTATTTTCAGGATCATAACCGCATACCTGCCAAGTAAAGGGGGAACCAAATCCGGGAAAATTTCTAAGCGGGCAGTTTTTTAAAAAGAAATATTGACAACAAATGTACATGAACAAAACTCCATTATATTTATATTGCACCGCTCATGTTAGCGAGAAACAGCTGGGCCTCGCCATCATTGCAGCCGTTTGTTGCGACAGCAAAAACTCCTTATTTAAGTGTGGGAAGGGAGGGGGGGGTGATTTGCGTCTTCCGGGAGATTTTTTGGTCAATCGTACAACCATACAAATTGGTCAAAATTTGGGAGTCTCCCAGGTAATACGGGTGCCTTGGCAGGTATGTAACCGTCACCCACTGCATCTGCTTTGCATTAGGCAACAAGATGGTGGCGTCCACGAGACATTCCAGAGAATGGAGTGTCAACACTATAGCTTCTTAGTGGCTCTAGGACGCACAATCAAATGCAAGGTCTGTCCACGGTAGTGAAGAGCTCAGCAAATGAGACGGATCGACAGAGAGGACCAGACCTGAGAGCCTCCCGGTTCTTTTGACGTCGTCTGTCCAGCTCGACCAGCTGCTCCTTGTCGGCTAGGATCGTCTCGGCTGTGGCTTCAATCTCGGCCAGGAACCGCTTCACCTTCGTAGCTGTCGGATTCATCGCAGATCAAACACCGCCCTCGAATGACGGCGTCCCAGCCTCTGCAAATTGACAGCCGTCGGTTAACAAATAAATGCGATAATTCAAGCTACTCTGCACAGGGACTGTTTGTTTCACACACATGGAGTGTAAGGAAAAAAAGGCAACATTCCAAATTGTTAGGACAATTTAGAGTTGGAGCTCCTTCCTCGGACAAGCCTACAGTCATGTCCATCCAAGTCGACCAAATTTCCCCGACGACCAGGGCAGCTTCGGGCAGCCATCTTCGCCGCTCTTGCTGCGATTCAACGAACTGGGTACTTGCCTACCAAAATAGTTTGTTTTAGGGGCATTACAGTACATAACAGCTCTATGTCCGTTTGTCTGCAAGTCATAAAGATCACCTCCACCTTTCCATGGAGGAGTATTTCTGGAAAAAAACTCCTTTTATGTAGAACAGGAAAATGCTATACTACAAATCTGAAATAAAAATCCCTACTGCTTTTCTTTTTTCTTTTGCAAAATGGCAAATGGAATTTCCTTCCTTTTTCAACGAGTTAGGGACATAAATGCTTGGACTCATTTTGTGAAGCATGTTTTTTTTTTCCAATCCCCAAGCATGAATCACAAACTCCTGTCCTCGCCTACAAGTTATCCCAAATGTTTCAGCTCGGAAGCTGCAGCGTGTTGTTTAGCTTTACGCTATTCAGAGATGCCCTAGCGTGGTTGTAATCTGAAAATACACAAGTGTAAGGAGAACGCAACGATTTCTTGTATTTCTAAGACTTCCAACACTGGAACCTGCAGCAGAAACACATTATAAACGTAAGAAAAGACAATAAACAAACATTCGTCGCTGCTTTTGTGGATCACATAGAGCCAGGAGCGCTACGATCTACCACAATGGATAACCCACTGTCCACCCCATTGCGTCAGGTCATCGTGCCCCTACTGTAGATCAGTGCCAGGAACCCCCTCTATACTCACGCGCAACAGCGGATGGCGAAGGAGATCACGCTAATGAAACTCTCGGCGGAATGCAATCTCTTTCCTTCTCCACTTGTCTGCTTCCCTCTCACGCTCCTTCCTCGTCTTCTTACGGTGTCCGATAAGTCCATCACCGTGTGCCTTTCGATCAACACGCTCAACAGCAGATGCGTCACAAGCGGCAAAATGCGTCACCCTAGCTCGCGTCTCCCCAACCCCAAGACCACGCCGGTCTCGCTTCAGCACCGTCTTCACCGGAAACTTTCTGCCGGATTCCTGGGGTCCGAACCCGCGCTCGCGGTTCCAGCCCATTCCCAGCAGCATCCGGAACCCGGCGTTACTTTCGGGTATGCCGTAATGTGTCCGGTTTCCATGACAACAGCCGCTGCTCAGCTGATGCACTATGGAGGCGTCGTGATTGGACAGCTCCGATGACGTCACGGTCCTCCGACACGCGTCACAGAACCGGTGCATTTCCGGTTCCGCCTGTTCGCTGTCCGATCGTCGCCGATTGTTCTCCATTCCTCGCTCCGTTTTGCAGAGGAGCTGAACGACCTTAAAATGGCCCCTGACCACCGCCAGATCCATAGCCGTCTTTCCCTGCTTGTTCAGCATCCGTCTGTCGGCGTTCCTTTTCAGCAGGAAACGAACCGAATCTTGAGCGCCGTCACACGCGGCGCTCATCAGGGGCGTCCATCCGAAACAGTCGGTTTCGTTGACATCCAGACCGGCGGCCAGACACCGCTCGATTCCTGCAACGTCATTGTTTTGTGCTGCCGTAAACAGTTGGCTGGCTTTCACGGGCGCTACAGGTTGCGGCGATGGTTGACTTTGCGATTCGGCCTTTCGTGTAGTGGGCTGGCGTTTTCTAGAGGTAGGTGTACACGAAGCACGCTGCGTAGAAGGCAGTGATATGATCTCTTCGTAAATTTGCCTGGCAGTGTCTCCTGACAGCTTTGTAGCGTTCTCTAATGACGATTGTTGGGTGCGGTGAGCATGATCGGCACCAGTGCCTTCTCGGCTTCGAATGAACGTGACGCTTTTGAATCGGGACATTTTGCTGTTTATAGGCCGACTGCGTTGCGTTCGATTGAAAGTACCTGTGCTTGTCTCTTCTGTCGAAAGATGAAGTGGTTGGGTTTCTGTCACACGCGATCAAACAAACGTTTCAGCACAAACACAAATTCACGCCCGTACCTACCCGTACTGCCGCACTACAACAAGGCCTGACAACACAGATAAAAACAAATTGTAGTAAGTAGTAACCTAGGAGGCACCAGTGATCTCTACATATAGGAATGAAGGCACAGTATTTACGCTATTTACTGAAGTAATTATAAAATGTTTGCTACCAAAAAATGTTTAAGTATACAAAACTTACTAGTATACTTTGAAAAACTCCAAAAAGTAATACAAAGTAACAATTCAAAAAAGAGAATACTGCCTAGATGGCGCAAAACGCCAAATCTTGTTTTTAAATAAATAACCTTCCTCAGTTAAAATTTTGCGGTGCGATTGTAGTAAATTATGCCCTATTGATAATACTTAACGTCGTCTGGTTCGTTACGCTTTTCTATAAAACATACTGTAGACAATTAAATTCAAAATGTGCTAAATTTAGTGAGTTCTATAATTCGTCTGGTAACATAACGCTTTCCTGCCTTCGTTGCCGCCAAATTTAAAGCTGCGTTGGCCCGTTCCGCGCTTCCTACAACGTATGTGTAACTTTTACAAGGCGACCTCTCCACGATGAACGTGACAATTTCATGAAGTGAACACCGCTGTTTTCCGCAGCTTGTTCTTTACACCAAGAGGTTCTTCACTGGAGTCCCCACGCGACTGATGCTACTGCGACAAAAATCAAACATTTTCTTCGACGATTTTTTTCATTATTATTATTTTGCAACTGTTACAGTTGCCTATCATTCGCAGAACCCTAACGTGTAAACTTTGCACATTTATGTAAGTGCGTGTGCCAGAAATCCCCTTTGTTGGAGACTACTTTCTGTTTCGCTCACAGCTTTTGAAGCAGGCACTGTTTCGCGGATGTTATTAGGACAATAAATTTTCCAATAATATCCTATGGGACTCGGGAGTACATAGAACTCAACAAAACGATTTTACGGAACAACTAACGAGATTTCAGATCGTCATTTTAGAACACAGAAGCCTTTAAAACCTAAAAGTTTCATCCAAGAACTCACTTCGTACCGCATCTTCTAAAAGTGCACGGCGTGAACGTTGAGAACTGGAAGATAATCCACAGCAGGTTGGATCGAGCACGGCTGGCTATGAGCTCGTCAAATGAAGGAGCGGAACACCGGTTGCGCGCGTCACTTGTCCCAGACCATCCGGCTCGATTCAAGCGGTGACCAGTCTCTCCTTTTACTTCAGGGTCCAGAAGATTGCTAAGGCAGCCTTCATATCTTTCGACCATTTCCCAGCCTTGCCTAGCCTAGCGTTAGCCGGAGATTATTAAGCGCGTTTCTCATGTAAAGGGCAAAGAAAATGAGCAGATTTAAAATTTTCTTTCAAAACAAACTAAAAGGCAGAAACACTTTCCATACATCACTGAATAGGAAAAAGTTCAAATTTGTTTTGTTTACAGCTCGCCCATCTACGCCTGCTACTCTTCAAGACCTGAAACAAACTGTTAATAAATTTAATAAGAAAACAATTATATCTAAACAATATATATATATATATATATATATATATATATATATATATATATATATATATATATATATATATACATATTACATTTGCGCAATACATCGTTTATTCATTTCCAGTGTAAGGAACCTCCAGGGCTATTATACCTTGAATATTGAAACTTTTTCTGCCCAGTGATGGGTGGAATGAATATCTGCGCTTTTACAAGTGGCTTGAAATAAAAATGTGAAATATCTTCTTTCTTTCTAAACATCCCTGTATACATACGAGAAGTGTCTGAGATGCGTAGCGGTATATCATGACTGTACCGCCGAGGAGAAATCCCACTTGGTGACGGTTTCCTGTGAGTGTTTCTGAACGAAGTAGGAGTCGTGCGCGCACGCCACACCGCAGGGTCGGCGAACTTCCTTTCTCCGAGGAGACAAAGGATATACACAGAGGGAAATAAAAACGTGTTCGCACTCGAGGTAAGTAAAACACAACAGGGATACTAAACAAGGGCGGAACTGGGACAGGAAAGCCGAAAAGACGAGGCACGATTAAACCAACACAGGCTAGCCGCAACAACAACAAAAAAAAAGGTCGCTGCACGCCGACCTCCAGGGAGTTCTCCTATCGTTTCGCATATGTCCTCTCTCTCAAACACAAAAACAACAACAAGCACAACAACAGAGTGGCGAACAGGAGGCACCAAGAGCGTCTTGTTGGCTGACAAACTCCGCACACGGGCGCAGCATCCTGTCGCAGGAAGCAAAGCAAGATATGACGGCCCGCGTCGCCGTACCACCGTTGAGCTCATCTAGCCGTCGTACGTTTGCCGTCGTTCCGTCATCGAAAGTCTTAGTCACTTCTTCGTCGACGTACATGCCCTGAGTGGAAACCAGCGAGCTCTCCATGCGCGGATGTGTGGTTATCAGCAGTTCAAGGTCATAGTCGTCGGGGTTAGTGCATGGCAGGAACGAGAGCATGCAGGGCGATCTCTGAAGACTAGGTTGAATCAGAGGTATACGTATATGGTCGTGTGTCTAATATCCGCGAAAGCCAAGAAGAGCTGGGTTCCGGTCTATGAAGATATATCATCCACCCAAGACGTGCCCGCATGTAGAGAACCGTATGTTTTAAGAGACTGAGTGTCGGAACAGTGCCCCAAGAGTAGGGGTGTAGCTTGTAAGAAAGGTAAGAAACTATGTCTTGTTGGCAGGCATCATGTTGCTTCTTCTACCATCAGAAGTATCCCCTCCAGCAGACGGTGGAATATATGCAGACCACTCACGAGAGTTCTGTAAGTGGCTGGCAGCCGAAGGTTTAGACTTCAAGGATTGCGAAAAGTCCTGCAAAAACCAGCCGACAGTTCCCAACGGACATCGGGAAGTTTGACTCCCTGAGAGTTAACGACAGCTAGTCAACGAATCTTAACATATTTAGCGCGCCTTAGTCTGATTTGCGATGTTGGATCACCGCTGCGTTTTCGCCGATACGTCGGTCGCTTTAAATTTGGAATTTGTGGGCGATATTCAGAGCAGCGGCGAGATCGAATGGGAGCACCAGGTCATCAAGCTGCTCAGCGCCAAGATAGAGGTGAGTTCGACCTTTTCACATTATTATGTCATACTTTTTTTAGCACGTGGGAAAAGTTTCGCGATCGTAACTGCTATTAATTATCCCGAGTAAATCTGGCGTAGAAAAAGAAAGACCAGCATCGTTCCAAGCATGTATAGTGCGTGCCGGCCGAGATGCCAGACGCTTATTTTATTCTCGGGGTACTAAAGAACTTTTTCTTTTTTCAAACTCGACATTTGTAATTGTGTAAAAAGGTCAAAAACGTGTAACAAAATTTGTGAGCAATAACTATGAAATACAACATCTATATAGTTATCGAAGTTATTGGTGGCACTGTAATAATTTCTGAACAAGAACCACTATATGTATAGTTCTTGTTCAGAAATCATTACAGTGCCACCAATACTGCAACGCTGCGAACATTAATTGCCGCTCGACATCGTTCAGGATAAACGTTGCCGTAAAATGACATACACTGAAAAACTGTGTAATATAGTATATTATAAAATTGTATTAAAATAAAATAGTATGTTGTATGTATATATACCAAACATTTAGCTTACAGCACGCGCTTCTGTATTTATTTGCATAGATAGTACCCAGCAATATTATGCACGTTCATGTTCTCGACATATTACGACGGAGCCGTATTCTAACAGCCGGCGTCTACGTATTTGTTGTCGGCAAACGCCGCGTTTTTAGCACAGCTGACCTTCGCTAACCTTCGGAGCATTCCGTCACCCTTTTGCGCAGCTCTTAGTCTAGAATACTTTATTTATTTTATTTGTATTCGTTCGTTCTTAAAAGCATGTTTTGGCGCTCTCGCTCTCTCTCTCTCTTTCTTATTTTGTTTTAAGTAACAACCCTTGTTTTTTGTCATGTATTCTAGTCGCGAGCAACTCCTTTTCCTTGTGCTTTATGTACTCTCGAGAAACCGGTCTCCATGAATCACGTGCGCCGTACTCGTGTTTCAATGCTCAAGCGTGTTCTCGTATTAGTCAAAGATATGAATAAGTATGAGCCACAGCTATAATGTATTCTTCTCAATGCAATAAAGTGAGAAAAATAGTAGCCATAGCTAGTGCGGTTGACACGTGGAACGACGAACCAACAATTCAGAAAATGGCGCATTGGCATTGCAAAAGGGTTTTGAATAATGTTATCCAGTGATTGTTATTTTAATTTTTTTAAGCATTAAAGGGAAGACAGATACGATCGGTGGCGAAGTCGATTACGGGTTGAACTAAGCAAACTCGACAGCATAACTCGTTTTCTTTTGTCAAAGCTTTGAGTCCTTGGCCTGACTTAAAAAAAGAAACACACACACAAAAAAACGTGCGTTAGCCTTATTAATTGGCTTTTTTTAATAACTCTAAACTATTACACATGATATTCATTACTTTAGCTTGAAGTAGCCGGCCCCAATATATGGGACGAAATTCTTCATTTCATCAATTAAACATCGATTTGAATTGAGGATAGCTGGTCTTCCGCAAGTGACTTGTTGAACCATGCTCGCTGAGACACTAGCAAAATAAAAACACCAGCACGCGAGGGGAAACGTACTGCTACTTTATTCTATTACACGGAAATGCGGCACGTAGGAAATCGGCTCTGTGGCGTCACAAAGAAGGGGGGGGGGGGGGGAACGGGGGCGCTACCGCTCTGGGTGCCTCTGACCCATTTGCACACCGGTGAATGGGCTACCATGTTAATATGACTGTTCCTGTTATTGAAACACACAGATCAGCCTGTTTTCGTATGGTTCCGATAATTTTTTTTTTAACCATATAGTTGTTTGCAGTTTGCTCCAAGCCAAGAAAACCGTCCCTCTGACTCATTTGCACATGCTGGAAAACGTCAAGAAAACCGTTCCTCTGACTCATTTGCACACGCTGGAAAACTCCAAGAAAACGAAGAGCTTTCTCTCCACACTTGAAAATATTATGCGTAAAATAATAATAAAAAAGTAAAATGAAAAAAGGAGGGATGGAAAAAGGGCGGCTATATTTCATGCCCGTCCACTTGTTTGCGGAAATGTGAACTTTTCCATTAGGTATTTTATGTTTTCTTTCTTCCTCCTTTTAGTTTTAGTTTGTTGTGTACATTTTTTTTTCTCTGAATTTCACTTTAAAAAAAACTGTTTTCATTTTTAGTATAGGCTTCTTTCCTCTTACATGTATATCAATTTTTTTTATCAGATTCTACTTTTTTTTGCTTACTTTTAGAAGTTGAATTTCATCTCATGAGCGACGCATGATGCACTATATGCTATAATGAATATTATTTTTCACTGTGTAAAATTACATATATACCTATAGCCGAGGTGAGTTCAATTACTTTTCTGCTACAGCGAGCAAACATGCAGTTATGGTACATACATTTGTGTAAATGTATCCATGGAGTCTCCGAAAAACTAAGTAAATTTTGCACTCTGATTATTTCCACACTGTCCAACGACGTCGAGGTTTTCAGTGATAACTCAATAAACGGTATAAACTGTCCAATGCGGAGATGACACTGGTCCAGTGCCGCTTTGTATCAACACCCTGCTCAGGACAGAGATTTATGAGGTATAGTTACAGCAAGTAGCGTGTCAATGTTGTTTCTAAATCAATGTGAATTCGTGTATTTGCCAACGAAATTTGAATAAAGGGTAAAAACTGAAAGAAGCTAAAGGTTGCTACAAGTTAGCAAAACTTTAACGTAACTTTAGAAAAAAAATGTACCTGGTTACTGAAATTCTAATTAATTGCAGTAATTCAAATTGGTGACAACTGATACCAAATGTGCAGCCTAGTTTAGCATACGACCAGGAGTGTGCGCTCTGAGAAGGTAACACACATTATTGCAGTGAATCGACAGATAGGGAAGTTGTAGTTATTCTGTGCTTCGTGTATCTCACTTATTTTGTGCGTTGTTGTTGTTGTCTTTATTTTAAGCAGAAAGTTGTTAAAGTGTACTATGCGGTTGTCTTGCCGTCGACAGAAAAATGGCCCAGCAATATACGCAGCCATTCTGAGACAAGATGCACCGCACTTTAATTAGATTTTTAAATTAAATTATCACAATTAGTCTGCCTCCATGATGGCTTAATTATTGCTCTGAAGGCGCCATCGTGGAACTAAGATTTCGGTTTAATATTAAAGACCCCAGTTAGACTACAAAACCCAAAACATTAAAAATAAATCGGGCATTTTAAATATATATTTATATATATTTATTTATTTTTTGCCCGTATAAGCAGTTTACACATTGCAGAAAGCTGAAAACCGCGTGAATCTGGCGCTATCGGTGAAGGTCACTGCGGTCGCGTGTGTCATTTATTTCAGTAAAAAACAAAACAAAAAAAAAACGTGGTGTTAGCAAGAAAAAAAAAAGACTATGCTTTTCGCTCACAAGCTGTTTTCACTGAAATAAACTTCAGCGGAAACCTTTTTTCTTCTGTTTTATATTTTGATCGAGGTAATGTAAATTTAACAAAATGGTAAACTTACACCGGCTCGCCTGCGCCCTCACTGCGTAATGGCATGTTCTTGGAGGTTCGCATTCTTTTCTGCGTGGCGTAGCTTATTTAAGCGGGCCGAAAAGGTTATAATTTTCTCTCTCGCACGCCGTAGATTATTCGCAAGTCCTTCGCTGGGGCGCACTTGACTGCCTTCGTTGATTTGGCCGACACCACCTCGTACTATCAAAGCCTGGGCACCAGAATCTTGACGTCATCACAGTGAGGTCAAGCATAGACACCAACGCTATTAGATTAACTCAGTTACGGAAAAGCTCATAGACGCTGCTTGCACGAGCAGGGCAATGCGCATCCTTGTCTCCATTGCCATCTTCGGAGTTTTTTCGTGTGTCTTCTAAATTTAGCATCGATCCGGTTGTAGCGAGTCCAATCCCATGAGGCGTCGGTGCGAAGTGCCCTTCGCTGTGCCTGTCTTCGGGCTGCTCGGAGATTTAGTCATTCCAAGTCAGATGCAGGACATGTAACGGGCACCGTGACGGAGCGCGTGGCAAGTCGCAGGCACTCCGCAATACAAGATGTCAGATCTTCATAGTTGCCACTCTCCGTGGTGGAAGCAACATGCTGACGAAATAAATTCCAGTTCGTCACCTTACAATTTTTTAGGTTTTTGGGGGCTTGTAGTTGGGTGTGTCACAGAGCCTTCTAGTGTGTCACACTGATAGGCACGTGGTCACTTGCCTCTGTGTCAAGTCGAGCCGTCCATAACCCAAGTATTTCTGATGATACCAATGTGAGGTCGATGGTAGTGGGGTTGAGCCCTTGCCTTTGAAATGTGGAGGACCCATCGTTTAGAGCTCGAAGTTGAATCTCTGATGTAGCCTCTAGCTGTCGTCCTCTGGCATTCTCTGCACCGGCGAAACGTGCTTTCGACAAATTGTGCTTTTTTTTTTCTGCGGCACTGCACTTTCGTACAAAAATTTGCGTGTTCTTAACGCCAAGTCTCAACGCTTACACATAGTCCTAAAAAACTTCTTCGGCGAATGACGACGCACAGGTACAAAACGTGCTAATAGACATGCTACCGCTAGCCTGTGCAACGCTAGCAGAGCCGTAATTTGCCTGTGAGCAACATGGCCGTCAGGTATGCTTCTGGCTTTACTCGCGCTGCAGTGATCAAGCGGGGAAGCGCGAGTCCGCCAACGAGCTCGTTGGAGTCCGCGAGTCATGTCCCGCAACCACGGTACGATGCTCATCCAGATCGAAACGGGCAGGGGTGGGGATTGAACCCAGAATCCCTGGGTTCTGCAGCGCGAGCTCTCGCTGCACGTGCTCCGAGCTGGTGTTGTTGCCCGCAACGTTTGTGTCCCGTGACAACACAGCTTGAAAAGCGCTGTACGCGAGTAGGTTTTGTAACGCCAAAGTACAAAACCCTTTCCCTGCTCTAAGTTCGAGTAAATTTCGGAACACGGCCTATAATAACTCTATGGCAGCAAGTGATTCGAAGGAAAGCGCAAACCGAAACCACTCAACAACCGTGGAATTTTGCGTTTTATGTAGTTCTCAAACACGTCGACAGGTGCCGCCAGTCACCCGCAAATTTTCCTTCTCGTTTCATCTTCGAGAAAATTTGTGTTGGCCTTCATGGCGGCGTGCGGAAGGCGTTGCGGGGACCGCGTTTTTTCCTCGAAGTCCGTTGTCGCTGCCGTTGGATTCCACTACACCTAGCTGCCAGCATCGCCGTCTTTACGTCCATGTGGCCCGTCGTGCAGGAAATGCTAGTAAGAACTCGTCGCTGCTGAGCTGGCTGTGCCTCCCCCACACTACGCGCGGTTTCCTCAAGAAAGCTCGGCCGAATCCTACGCCGAGACACGGAGTGAAAGTGGTGCCTGTGTGCGTGTACGTGAATGTCGCAGTTACTGCGCAAGTGAAGTGTGAAGCGTCCGTGACGTGCTCCACTTCAAACTTCATCTATTTTTTTCTTTCAAGCTTATTTAGTTTTAACAACGATCCGATTGAAACGACAAGGAACGACAAAACGCTCGCTCACGAAACAAACGCCCCACCGCTTTCGCTTTCGAACGTCGGGTTATGCGATTGCCACAGTCACGAATGCTGCTCACGGTAAGCCGCCTTTTTCTGCTCTTTATCGTTTCTTTTTTTTTTTCCTCTAGATTTTTTCGAATGTTCGCGAGAGATTGCAATATGTGATTCGCGTGTGTTGATGCTGCTGGCTGTGCCGTCTGCTTCCTTCGGCGACGCACTTTTTTGTGCCGTCTGCTTACAAGCGGACGTCGTGGCCATCTGTGTTTACTGCTTCGCGTATTTGCTGACGTTATTTTGCCGATCGTTTGTGTCGCAGTTGCGCACGAATTGTGTGAGTCATACCGCGCGCGAGAGAAAAGTAAAAAATTGGAGAAGGGACGGCACAAAATCCATTGTATCCCGGTGTATTCTCTAGAAATAAACGATCAGGAAGCGTCCGTTGGCTAATTGACCCAGTTTTGAATTTGTCCTGTGACAGAGGGAAGACTCCAAAGTCAGCGCGTTGCCCCTTATTTGATTCTATTGCCCTGTCAGTATCACCCTGGTGAAGATTTTGGTGGCTGATGTCATCAAAAGCGGATGTTCTGAAAATGGGTTGTTGAAAACAAGTCTGCTTCATGATTTGCTGAAGTGCGTTTGTTTGCCTTCGATAGATTGGTTTGAAGGATACGAGGTGCATCTATGAAAAACTTGAATGGCTCTAAGCGCTAGGTAACAAGCAGAAACGTCAGTCCGAAGGAGGCACACAACCTAATACACAGGACGAGTTATTTTCTTCTGACATAGCTTGAGAAGACAGCAGAGGACTGCCTTCTAATTCAGAGCAAAAGACCCAATTACGTTGAGGCCGTGTATTTCCATAGTTTCAAAGCATGCAACTACGCTAATCGATAATTAAAAAAAATGCTTTATTTAATTGTGGGCATGCGCCTCGCAAAGCCTACTTCTGGTAAAGCTGGCTCGAAAAGGAGATAACAGCATTGTGAATTAGTAGGCATGTAATTTTATTAATGTTGTTATTTTTTTCTAAAAAGTTAAAAGACGTTCTCCAAACAGTAGGCATCACATTACTCATAAGTCCACAAGACGTGTATTTGGGAGTTGGGATGTTTTGATACGCGTCCGGGAGATTATTCCGTTCAGCCCTTCTCAGAAAAAATCCAAATACAACCCGCAAAGTATTTTTATATATATAAATGTTTTGTTTTTCTGCCGTTAACCAAATAATAAACGTTGCTATTAAAAAAATGATTTTACTATATTGGAGTGTTTAATGAAGAGTCCATGCTGCAGTCTTGAATAGACGACGCGATAAAATTCGGCACGCGCGTCGAACAGCTGCTAAACTAGCTTTAAAACGTATGATTCATGAAACGAAGCGTGACCGGTTCTATGTGATGCGCACGCTGAAGACTTCCGAATTATTGGCCCGGATGTGTATTAATGAGGGTGAATTCGATTAACAACACAAAATAGCGGTTCGGGATAATGCTACCGCCATAATCCTACTTTAGGGGTCGCTGCTAAATCAAGAACGACCTCAAGAAGTGTTACACGTCGACATTATCGTATTTGGTGCATCCTGAAAGCTACTTGGTGTGGTGCGTTGATGCAAATGGCGAGCAATAACCCGAGAGGACGCTCGAACAATTATTTTTGTTGTAGTTTCTGTTGGGACCTAGCGATTTGCGTGGGTGCTCGCGGTGGGGCGTCCCTGGCAGTTTTCGTCTCAAGCGCGTATAATTTACATACGACCCTTATTATTACCGGCGAGCAGCCCTCGGAAAACTAAATTATTGCGTGACCCTGTGTTTAAAAATTAAAGCGAGATCTCTTTTCTTTTTTTTTTCTTTGCTGTAGGTAATTGGTTTTTTGCCCACATTGTCAGTCTGCTATTATCTTGACCTGGCCCGCGTCGACGATAAATATCACGCCACTGTCGAGACAATAGATCAAGAAACTCGGTATGTTGATGGTAGTTAAGATCAAGTACCTATTCGTCAACGGCAGACGTACGGAAGTTAGGGTGTTCTTCGCTGTACCGTCCTTCCTTTCGCTGTTTGTTTCAGTTTTAGTGCTGTTCAAATACTATTACTCTGTTCAAGGTGCTTGCTTGAGTATATCTCTTTATTGACCCTTTCCTTTGCAAACGCCACCAGGCGGCACTGGAATCTTTGGCGTCCCAGCGAACTTCCTGTTCATGTAAACACCAAAGCCGTCGACGAAACAGTTAACCTCCAATCGTCAAGGCTAGGGTGCATCACTTTTCTTCTTGAAGGCATATCCTAGTTCAGGCGAACACCAAAAGAACCAAGAAGCGCGAGATCTGTTCAAATGTCTTGAATATTCTTGTAAACCAACTTGTCTCTTCCAGGACGTAAAAATCGTACAGCCAAAGGCCCTCGCTAAATCTCCAACTTGGTTGTCCGTGTAGCATTTATGCTTTCTAGCACTGGTGACATAAGCAGGCTCGACACGCTGCTTGCAAAGACGTTGCGACCGGAAGTCGCTTGGGACTCACCCAGCGGTTAATGTTTGTAAACAGTAAAAAAATCTATATAATATTCACTTTTTTTTTTTTTTTGTCAGGAGTTGTTTAGGCGTGTCAAAGCCGAGCATTTTAAGGATTCATGTGACACGATCATTTCCGTAGAGAGCAGAAGCTTGTAAGACTCGTCTCGCTGGCATCAAACAACAACAGTACAATGG
The DNA here is from genome assembly GCA_037355805.1 of Ixodes ricinus. Lineage (NCBI taxonomy): Eukaryota > Metazoa > Arthropoda > Arachnida > Ixodida > Ixodidae > Ixodes > Ixodes ricinus. The sequence continues at coordinate 46,690 of JAZHYW010022728.1, forward strand.
AACGTTCAGGCGGCCATTAGCATTAATCGAGCTCAAGCAAAAATCGTTCGATTCGAAGAGGCGCCCTGCCGTTTCCATCGCGTCGACAACTATAGTTATCACACTATAGAATGTCCAGCGTTAACTGTGTCGAAATAAATTAGAAACTTTATTGTATCTTAGATGGTGGGATTGTTAGGGTTTTGCAAGGATAGCTCAAACACCAGCTCGTGTTTCTGACGTTATGCAAGGGCCGGTTCCTGCGCAGGCGCAGTAGGACTCAGTGAGCGTTCCTTTCTAACTGCGTTATTGCGTGCGTGTGGTGTCCGCAGCTTGCCGTCTTAAAAGAATTTGCGTCTTCTACATGTACGCGTTGAATAGAGCAGCCACAAAAAAAAAAAAAAAAATTCAACTGCTATTTTTTTTAACTCGTGACAGGGTAACTGTTGGAAATAAAAATAAAGTGTCTTTAGTGCTACGCTTAGCAGCAGTGAATCGCCGAAACGCAGACGAGGTTCCAAATTAATAACACGGCTACCACGAAAGAAAGGTACAGAAACGATTATGGTACTATGTTAAAAGCACAATAAGCGATCGAAGCATGTACCACGTGTACAAAATCTGGTCCCAATGTACTATTTATTTCGAGACTACTTTCTTCGGAGACGTATTGTTTTGTATCTCCACATATATTCCGATGTAAGCAAAGCTCAAGTGTAGGTGGCGCCACCTACAGATAGAAAACGTGTCTGACGCTTCTGTGTCGAACAGTCCTCAATCTCAAACGCGCATAAAAAAGCGGTCTGAAAAAAAAAATCAATCAATCACGATTGCTAAAAAAAAAAACGTTTTTTATATATATATATTTTTTTTTTTTTGGGGGGGGGGGGGGGGGTAGCAGAAGGTGAAGGTGTTGTTATGGTACACCGTAGACTGTTTTGCACATTTTCGTTGGAGGACGTTTCTAAAAGTGCTAGAGGGGCAAAACACAATACTCGGAAATCGGGGCGCACGATGTCGCCACCCCGCGGATGGGAATGGCGCGACAACTGTATAGAACTTGTGCGAAGAATGAGGAATGTTAGAATGTTTTGTGCGCTCTGAGATTTGGGTTAAACTCAGCTTTATCTGTCTCTTCTTCTTTTTTTTTTTTTGTACTTTAGGATTAGTTGACGCTAGACGTTCTTATGCGAGTTTCTGACTGTGAGAAAAGTTCATGAAGCATCTCTTGCTGCATTTCGAACTGTAGTAACGCGCGAATAAAAAATTTCCAAGGTTTCTTGTAAAGCCGACATATCTGAAGTGTACAGTATTTTCGTAGATCGTCAACTCTGGGAGTCTAAAATTATGACAACATTGTTTCACAGTCATTTAGACAGATCTGTTTCTGAAGCGTTATGATTGTTTCGATTAGCTTTGATATGTTTCTTTTTATGTAGACTATGTGCTTTGTTCGGAGATTGTTTCGTGAAGGTTGCATTGGTGAGTTTTTTTATTTACCCTGCGGAGTTTTCGCTTAACTGCGTGTCCAATTTCTTCTGCATATATACTTTATAGTATCTCTTCTCCGTGTTGTTGTGTTATTTATTAGCTGTTGAAAGATCTAAAATATTTCCCAGCGAACGTTTGATGTCGCAATGTAGGGACACATATCACCGGTGATGACGCTGACATTCTTCGAACTTTCTTTCGAAACGTCCTTTCGAACTCCCAAAGTCTGTCGATGGGCGTTCGTGTTGTCGTCTGCTCCCGTCGTGAGGAGAGAGAGAGAGAGTTTCCACATATGGACATCAGGAGGGAAGGAGCTCACGCGGCGCTGCGATCGCTAGCGATGCGGGGGTCAGAAACGCGCGCGGCTTCGGGACAGGGAAGGGAATCCAGAAATGAAAAGAAAGAAAACAACAAAAGAAAAACTGTGGAAGAGCTAAATAAAAACATCTGTTCTCCTTCAGACGGGCCTAAGGACCGACTTTCCCACGGCCTTCTTTTCTCTCTTATTTTTCGGGAGCTTGGTGGTGTCGTTGTAGTAGTTTGTATTATGAATATGGCGTCGTCTGCTGCTGTGGTAGGATACTTGTCGTCTGCTTTGCTTGTATTTTTTTCGGGGGAGCGGGCGGTGTCATTATTGAAGCACTGTAGACTATTTGGGGGGACTTGGAATGACGAGGGGGACGCTCGCAACTGGTGGGGGCTTTGAGGGGGGTGGGGGGTGTTCCACGTGAACGCTCTGAACAGTCGGGGATTGTAAAGTGGGCACAGGCGGGTAGTTTGGGGAGAAGAGCGCTTTTGGGGAGTTGTGAGAAAGGAGGTGGTTTTGGGGAGAGTGAAGTGGCAGTTTCTTCTTTCTATTTTTTGTGTGTGTGTTTACTTGTCACAGATTTTGAGAGACCGTCTTTCTATGCGTTCGCCTAAAAACTCGATTTATTGTGTTTTTTTTACGGACTTAATGCTTGGTCATGGTTTTTTTATGTTTTTTTTTAAGGCTGTGTTGAACCAGCCCCAGGAATGTCTGGCAGTGCTCCCGATTTAACGTTTTTCTTATTGGTTTACGGTACGCATATTAAAAGTAAATAATCGGATCGGATTTATTTTATACCTTCGATTGACCTTTTAAATTTCTCAAAGCAGACACTGCTAAGCCTACTTTTGATCTTTTTCCTGCCCATTTGTTTATTGTGTTTTTTTTATTGATTGCGAAAGAGGAAATCGGACGGGGGATTGCGAACTAAGACAGCAATAAAAAGGAAAAGAAACAGTCTACTGTTTAGTCGAACTCTGATGCGTTACACAACTTACAAAGCATCCTGCCTAAAATATACCGGCTATGGACTCTTTTCAAAACCTCATCAAGCAACACTAATATCGTCTTTTTTTTTTTCAGCCGAGATTATGATTAGTTAGTAACTTATGTATATATGTGCGTACATGGATATATGTGTATATATTCACTTTTAGTTAGAATCCAGCTGTTCTCGCCTTGTCGCTTTCTCTGCTCTATTGTGCGCTAAAGGAATACTTTGCTGACAGCTTATTGACATTTGGATTTTTTTTTCTCTCTCTCTCTCTTGTTGCTTATTGGCAGGAATTTATTTGCACATCCTCCTGCTTCCCGTACTTCTTTTTTGTTTATTATTATTATTATTTCTTGTATGACTGTAGGGTATTGGTAGCGTTCATTGGCGACCATACTAGAGTCGTTTGTTGCAAACGCGCGACCTGACATAGAGCTCCCCTCCCTCAACGTATCCCCAAGTGCATTCTACACCACCACAATATTGTTGTTGTTGTTTTTTCGCCCAAATTTAGTGAAGGCTCGTTTTGAGCACGTGCTGTGAACACGGCACCCAGGTATATGGCGCACAGTGAGTAAGTACCACCTATATATGGTTAGGGTTGAGTACCACGTCTGTATTGTGCAGACGTACCTACCGCGTGAGCTGGGCCAACTCCGAATTTCTCACATTGTTCAGTTTTCTATCTTTGTATGTCATGTGATAGTTACCTCCTTTCGGGAGACATTACAGCATGGGAAAAGGCTTGGGTGCAAAAAAACTGATACTTGTCCGTAATTTACTACAATACCAATACTCATTCGAGTAAAAAAAATGCAAAAAGATTTTTTATAGGTTATTAGGTTGAGGTTAAATACATTATGAGGTTGAAATAGTCATGACAACTGTGCACGAAATATTTAAAAAAATGAAAACGCAAATAAATAATTGGCGAAACAAATTTAAAACATCGTCGCCATTTTCTGTTCCGACTTTCCAGCTCGTAGAACAAAGGAAAACAGGTACACGTGGCTTTTGATTAATTCGTTAAATACTGAAATAGTAGGTGAATCTTCATCGTACGTATGTAGTTGGCTCTTTATTCTTTTTTTCTTTTTTTACGCTGGCGTTCGTATACCGACTTTCTAAACACCCACAGTTACGCATGGCCGCCGGAAAACAAATTAAACTGGAAAAAACGAATGTAAACAAAGAAGAAACGCGAGCTGGGTAGATGTCCCTGGCCACAGCTTCCCGGAGGAAACATAAACAACTCACCAACAGTTGTCGTTTGACGTTGTAGCTGTCTCCTGAGTGCGCTTGTTTTTGTTTTGTTTTTTGTAGGTGTTTTTACAGATGTGGCGTACCTTCAGCGAACGAACTGAACTGACATTCCATTCCGCATTTGACGATAAATATAAACTTGTTGCTGTCACATCAAACAAAAAATAAAAAAGAAAAGTTAGTTGTTTGCATCCTGCGCGAAGTTACAGGGTCCGGTCGAGGAAACGAAACCCTGTTTTGGGACCGAATAAACAAACTACGCATCGCAGAAAAGCTCAAACTCCGTATGATCGTGACGCTAGCCGTGTTGATAGTATGCGAAAGTTTGAGATCACGACTTCACGTGAATCGGTGGATAAAAGGGAGAAACGAAATTCCTCTGTGAGTTGACGTCCACATATATGCCTAACATTAGCCTAACCGAGGAACGTTAGGGTAAGAAACTTGTCAGCAGGAAAGAAAACATGAATTGTATTTCTTGTTGATTCTCTTTTTGTCCGTTTTTACGCGGCGTTTTTATCTTCACAGTCGTCTACTTCAACGTTTAACGCTCAGGCGATACGGTCACATTTCGTTTGTTCGAATGTAAACAAAATATAGAAGGCTACAAAAGAAACAAGCACCGAAAGCGACTTCGATGTCTATTTCAAGAACACCTTGGAAGTGGCTTTTGATGTCTGTTTCTCTGAAGCAAACGTCGTAAAATCACGCCTTTTTGTTTAACTTATTACGCGTTGTTGTTACGCACCCGTGTTTGCCCCCTTTCGAAACAATCTTAACGGTGAAGAAGAAGAAGAAAAAAATATCGCTCAATTGGCAAATTTCCGGCCTTGTGTACGTTCAGTCTCGCTGTGTCTGTAGACTCTGTAGTAGGCACTCGTGAACTTCCTGCCGTTATCTTACATCCTGGCTGTCGCGTGTTCCTTTCTGCGTTAAGGGCCGACGACGAGACTCGAGATTCTGCAAGGCAGAAGATCCTTCTCACCATGGGGGAGGAGGAAACAGGCAACGGTGGGCAGGGTAGAAGGGGGAGAGGAGGAAGCGGGGGGGGGAAGTGGAAAGCGCGAACTGGCTTACCAATCAAGCGATATCCTCGCAGTGTCAGTCTACTGTTCGTAAATTATGTCTAAGAAGAAAGCCCAGATTAATAAGCTTTTTTTTAAGTAAAGATTGTGTTTTTTGTAACTATCTTTAGCTACTAGATGCTGAGTCACTGAGCTCTGGTCGCATACGCGACGTCTGCTATTCCGCAGAAGAGATCGATAGCGCATGTTCGAAGGGCGTTCTGAGAACCAATAGACAAAGAAGGCAGCGCCAGAATGCGATTATTGGAATGGTGTGTGTAGTCTCAGTGCACTGCGACAGCAGAGGTAAAAAGCAGGGTGCTGCTTATCGTATCCGCGCCTTCCGATTCGTTGCTCCGGCGTTCTTGTCTGCTAATGCCGCACTCTGATTGGCTGTGGAGCAGTAATGGTATGCTTCGGGACGAACTTGCCACGATTATAAAGATTGCCCGGATAACGGACCATGTAAATTTTCGCCTAACGGTGGTACCTTTTAGCGTAGCATTACTGCGATACCTTTACCGCCGGAAATTGGATTGGGCAGTCGTAATGCTCTTGCAGTAAAGGCCGGTTGACACGTTTATAAGTTTGACTGCGACCGAACGCGTTGCGATCTCTTGCAAACGCTTGAACACTCAGGCGCCATATTTCGGGTATAGATCTAAAACATTTGTGAACTGCGAATGTTTTATATATATATTTGTATGCGCCATTTCTTTACCGTGGGCTGGAAATAATTCTGGCAATATTATAAGCGACTATGTCTCGTAGATAGTGCGTAGATTCTATTCGAAAGTACTTCAGAACTGTCTATTTAGATTGGGTGTCTCAAATAGCGGCCAGGCTCTTTAAATCGACCGCAAAATTCGGTTTTTTAGCCTATCGCGCTACGATTTTGTGCAGCGTTGCCCACAGGTGGTGCATTTTTTGTATCAAATTGGCAAAGAGCGAATTTACTCTGAGCAAAAAGTAAAGAAAGAAAAGGCTTAACTCCTGTGGAAACCCAGCGAAGCCACTGGTCTTCAAGCGATAAAGCGCCCTATTGCTTGAAGACCGATGGCTTCACTGCGTTTCCGTAGGAGTTAAGCCTTTTCTTTTTTTTTACTTTTTCCTCAGGTAAGTTTGCCCTTTGCAAATTTTTAATAAAAAAATACACCGCGCGAAATCGTAGCGCGATAGTTTAAGAAACCGCATTGAGCGGTCGATTTAAAGAGAACACTTGAGACGCCCGGTACATTGGTTGAAAGTGTCCAGCTCTACCCTACAGATTGCGCTAGTGTACCAGTGTGTAAAGCGGTTACAAGAAATCACACGCTTGCGTTTTCTTACGACCGAGTTCTTGTCGTCCCTTAGGACGACAGAACATACTGCCACGCTGGCGCCATCCATGATGTGATTCTGGAACATTGTAACGTCGTTACGGTGATTTTTTTTTCCTGCTTTTTTCTTTGTTGGGGAAAAATAAAAGGTTTCATTTATTTCACTAGAGCGGTAGTTTTGCAGTACTTGCGAGATCAAATGTACCTACTGTCTGCGAGGAATAATCGTTTATAACATTGTCAAAAGTAAGCTTAGCATACGAAATTGCCAAGGGTTCCACGACCAGTCGATAGATGGCTGTAACGCATTCGGTCGTATCAGTCGGAAGTGTGCGAACCAACCTTAGCGTTCTGCTACACCTCCACCACGTGGAGGGCAGGGCTTGGCGAAGTCGGGCCTATTGTATTTTATTTTTTACGGTATCAACTTTTTTTATCCACGTGTTAAAGCGCGCGAGGCTCCGCACCGTAGAAAGCTGTATAGAAATCGACATGCCGTCACTGAGTCAGTAGGTAAGGGAGAAGGTGAAGCGGCGGCGGAGGAACCGAGCCATGGCGGGTTGTTGTTTCACCGGGTCAGCGAGTTTCTGAGTTTATTTATTTTTTCTTTCTTTATTTATTCGGCGCAGTCTGCCGGGAGCGTTTCGGAGAGATCGGGCTACTAGAGTGGCTGGTTGGTCCGGTGGCCGTGTCATTGACCGAGTTGCAGACGACTGAGCGAGTTTTTTTCTTTACGTGAGGCGTTCGCAGTCATTTTGCGCCTGTCGGGACCCGTCGCTCGTGACTGCCGCCGTCGTTTGAGTCGGCGCTGCGGTCGGTAACGACCTGTTGGTTCGCCCCTTCTTTTTGCGTGTCGTCTGTTACGCGGAGTGTTTTCGAGTCTTTCGCGGCAGTACTACGGTGCCTGTAGTGCGCCTCCGACTGGTGTGTTTAACGTTCCCTTCCGCGTTTGCATCGAAAATGGTCCCGAAAAGGCCAAATGACGTCATTCTGGCGGGTGTCGCGATCCTTACGTCTAAACGTGCATATTCTAAAAAAAAAAAAACAGAGTGAACACGAGTGTCTGTACAGGCGTCCAAACTCCTGACAAGCTCGGCCTAGTAATGCAAGCATCCGCCATAAACACACCCAACCTGACTCGTTTTTTTTGTTTGAGAAAAGGGTCAAACAAGGTCCTAAAGAGCCCGGAGAGAGCGAATGAGATTTGAGAAAGAGATAAAGAGGGAACTGGTCTTCAAATCACATCTATTGTTACGTGATTTTTTCGTTCACAATGAGCCAATATTGTGACTCACTGCAATCTGCGAGTGGCCGCATCGTCTATTCGCAGAAAAAAACTGGGTGGACTCTTCGGCCTGTCGTGCTTTTATCTACATTTTAGAGGGGAGCAAAAAACCCGCTTATGTGGATTTCTTTGTTGGATTACGTCCAACGTTGGCGTCCAAAACTGCCTCTTCCTTTGTCACTGCAGTGCGCACACAGTGCAGATGAAACTGCTCAGCTTTGAACTTTCGCATGAAAGGCCGACGTACACTTTGCTTTTTCCATTTTAGCCCTCTTCTTCCTTTTCTATATCCTCTCCACTTTTTTTTTTAAACCAAGTTTTAACTTGTTTGTTTTCGCAGCTTAGGAGAGGGGAGCGCTAAAAGGATTCTCTTCCCTGCAGAAAACCGAGACCTTTAAGATGTTTTTGGTCTGAGCTATGGAACTTCTGAATAACGAACTGCGTAAGATGAGCTGTATTCACCAGTTTTACGGCGTTCATTTGCGGAACTTCAAGTGCTGAAGACACTGGATGTGTGGCGTAAACCGCCGTCCTATTCGAAGGGTTCATCCGTATCCATCCGTCTAGCCGTTATAGCATCTCTTTTCGGTTCTTCAGTCCGGGATGCTCCTAAACGTTCCTAATAAATGTAATAATAGTAGTAGAGCGCGACTTCCTCCCCGTGGCTGCGGTTGCCTGCAATCGCCACTCCGTAGTGTACAGCCATATGTTGGATGAAAACTGGCGCCCTCCCTCGATAATTAGCGCAACTACGCTCAAGTGCCGCGAACTTCGGGCGATGGTGGAACGACTTTCAGTTTTCTTGTTTTAACCGAGCCAGACTCTGCTGCTTGAGCGTTGGTTCGTTTTGTACATGTATGTACCAGGTCCATACTTCTTTAGTATTCGTAGCCAATTTGACAGCGGATATTGTCGCATTGCAGGTGTAGAATTTCGAATCCATGGATGGAATTTGGAGTTCCTTAAAGGATCATAGTGAGAAAAGCCTTGAGACATAGGAACAGAAATAGAGACAGCACAACACGCGTGTGCCCCAAATGTGTTGTGGTGGCGGTGGTGGTTCGTTTGTTCTACTATGATCGTTCACCAGCTCGCCTGCGCTGTAACCCTTATTTCTTAAAGGATGTTCGTTTTCAGTTGCGCTGTCAGCGTGGAAAAAAAATGTTATAAAGCACTCAGACATTTCTCGAATCCACTTTAACTAATTATGTAAAAAAAAACGTTATTTTTATGAACTTAATATAAATCGAACTCCTGGCTGATCGTTCCTAATTCATCGCGTAAGGGGTTACGCGATGAATTGCGATACTTGGATGACGTTTAATGTAATTTATTTGCTATGTTATATCAAACGCATAAAGCACTACTTTACATGTTATTTTATATTTTTGTTCTGAGAATTAAATTATAAGAAACGCTACACGAAGCGTATTTACTTTTTTTTTCTTTCCTTGCCGTAACAATGTTCAGACTGTAGACAACAGGAAATGTGGAAAGAAAAGCGGGGAAAATGACTTGTGATTCAACCTGCGAACATAATAATAAGAACGAAATTAGGAAGAGAAAAGAATAACAAGCTAATAATAAGGACGAAATTAGAGAAAAGAATAACGAGCAAAAGAAGGTCGGCCGTAGCAAGGCGAGGAGAGCCCACCACGCCGAACCACTTCAGAAACGCTTGTCTCCCCTGGTGTTTGGAATTAGCAAACAGGCGACGCGGCAGTGAAGAAAGGAGGTGCGGAGCGGAACGAACAAGTGCAAAACGTTTTTGAAAATATACACCAAAGAAATACGAAATAAGTACAGAGCCAAACCTGGAGGAAATGAAAGGAAGGGAGAAAAAAAAATAATAATAAAGCCTGTCGACGAGGGTTTAGGAGGAAAACAGCAGTGAAAAAAAGAAAATAGGAACGGAAAAAAAAAAAGGTATCTGTTGCTTCTCTTTGTGGGATGACGTAGTCGACTTTTGCCGCTTTTTTGCTCCTCTGTTTTGGCTCTTTTCGAGTATTTTTCCTTCGCTGCAAGAGAATCTTCGTTTTCTGTTCTGTTGCTCTTTTGTTTCGCGGGTGTTTCTATATTTTTCTTTTTATTTCGCTCAGAGTTTCTTTTCATTTTTTTTTTTTTTTTTCATCGTTTGAGCAGCGGACGTTTTCGCTTCTGCGAGGCTACGCGAGAGTAAGGTGACGTCACGGCAGAGAGGGCTGGGTGGGGAAGGGAAGCAAAACAAGATAAGGAGAAAAAGTCCTTCCCCTTCCAGCCGTACGGAGAGCGGCGATTGGTCGGAGCGCGTACGTGACTCCGCCTCCCGCTCGCGTGACGTCACCGCGCCGGTTGCTTCGTATTGAAAAAAAGTTGGCTGGGATCGGGGAACTGGCGCTGAAGCGAACGCGCTGGCCGAGCGATCCGGGTCGTCGCGGACGCAGCTACTACTACACGAAGTCGCCGCCGCATCGTCCAAGCCGGGGCGAAAACTAGTTTTTTCTTTTCTGGAACGTGGTGTGCGTGCGCGCGTGCCGCGAGCGGCAGTGGAGTGCGACGATCAAACGCCGCGTACGCTGGTCGAAGCGGGTGTTTATTTGCTGTGGATCGTCGACGCTACTACGAGAAACCGCGGATTATCGACGAGGAGGTCGCCGCCGCCGCCAACCCCACGAGGACCGCCGAGTCGTCGACGCTAGCGATCCACCGCCATGAGTGCCGCCGTTGTGACGTCCTTTTTCAACGACTACGGCGGCAATGTTATATACGGCAAGGTAGGCATCCGCGGCGATGTTTTTTTTGCGCCACGCATTTTCAGCGTCTGCTAGAGCCGTGGTCCTACTACGTCTGCGACGCTAAAATCGCTGGCCTCCTGGAGACGTGTCATGCGCCGTCGTCTGCGACTCTGAAACGCACACGGCATTACTTTCTGTTGTTAGCGTCTGCTAGAGCAGCGTCCTACGAAAGCGTCCGCGACGCTGAAACGCAGACGACTTTGCTGCCTTTTGGCGTCTGCGAAACCGTCGTATGCGAAGCTGCCTCTCAGACGACGTTGCTTTGCTATCCGGATCTACGAGCGAGCTTTGTAACAGACGATCGTTATTATGGGGTTTTTCGAGTGTTGCTGCCGTTACCTTTCCTTCGTACTCCTCGTATGAGCGGAATGTGTCGTTTTATTGTCCATTGAGTATAGTGCCTCATCTCAAAAGCCGCTGCTATTCGCGAAGCGCGTGCGCCAGCTTCGCGCTGACGGCACCTGTTGATGAGTCTTCTCCGAGCCGAGCCGGTGGTTGTGGCGCCGCTTTTTGTCGTGTGAGGGGGACCCAAGATACGTAACCTACAACATTCGCTGGTATAATGAAGTGTCTTGCGCTACCTTTTCGCTAGTTTGGAGAGTGGAGCGGAAGAAATGTCCGCCTTGCCGTGAGGTGAGCGTTGATTCCTAGTTCAACAGGTTGTTTCACTCGGCTAGCTTGAACGCCGGTTTTAAAAATGTAACCCCAATGCTTACGATGCTGATTTATTTTTTTTTTTCAGTACGTTCCGTTAGAAATTCTTCCTTCACTAACTGCAGCTGGTTGGCGGGGCGACGATTTCCTCTGCCAAGAGGAAATTACATTCGTTGCGTTGCACACGCCGTTCATGTCCCCGTGGTCCAACGGATGCGCTCGCGAATGTCCTGATGTTGCTTTAGTACCCTTTCCTAGTCATGTCCGTAACAGCTGACAGAATATTTATGATGCATTCGTGTTCCTTATAAAAGCGGCGATCTTTTTTCTTTTTCTTTTTTTTTCCTCCCTAGAGCTAGTTTGTTGCAGTCGAAAATACTCGCAGATTATGCTGTGAATAGCGTCGTGGTAGGAATGGTACCGCCTTTAGTAGGCTTAGCAGTCAGCAGACGATGATTTGTGTTGAGATCGTTGGGGTGATGACACCGTACTTACTTTTCTAGTCCTAGCAGTTAGCTGATGATGGTTCGTGTTGATGGCGTAGTGATGGTACCGCATTTCCTTTCCTAGTCTTAGCAGTTAGCAGGCGAGTGTTCATGTTGATGGCGTATATGTGGTGATACCCCATTTACTGCTCTAGCAGTTAGCAGACGATGGTTCGTGTTGATAGCGTTGTAGTGATGGTACCGCCTTTGCTTTCTACACCGAGGAGTTAGCATACGATGAATCGGGTTGTTGACGTTGTAACGATGGTACCGCATTTACTTTCCTAGTCTTAGCGAGGTGTAAGCAGACGATGGTTCCTATAATAACGTTCTGTGATGGCATCGCATTTTCTATCCTAGTCCCAGCAGTTATACCAGAGGATGGATCGTATTTTACTTCTCTAGTCTTAGCAGTTACCAGACGGTTGTTCGTCTTGAAGGCGTTACGCGTATAGTGATGGCACCTTATTTTCTTTTTTAGACCTAGCAGTTAGCAGATGATGGATCGTGTTGATGACGCTGTAGTGGTGGTAGCTCATTTACTTTTCTTGTCTTAGCAGTTAGCGTCGTTCTTCAAACAATCGCAATTTTTTTCTTTTTAACGAAACAACGCAGGGGAATGCTTCGCTCTGGCGTAGGCTATGGCGGCTAGCGATTTAGAGTGCGAAGACGCGCTTTCTTGTTTGTTTTTCTTTCTTTTTTGCGTGTACGAAGCGAGTATGGAGAAAAGGGAACAACGCAAGACACGCTTACCAGGACCAGTTTTCCAGCGGGAGAGGCAGGCAAGACACGGAAAAGAAAGCTAGATGGCAAAATAAAAGAATACAAAAAAAATTAAAAGCACGTTCTCTTCGCCGTCTTGCCAATTTTAGGTCTGGCGGCGCCGAGAAGCGAAGAGAAGAATAACTAGGTCAGGATTACGCGCGAGTGGCTAGCCCCCCCCTCCATCTTTCCGAGTAGTTTCCCGCTTTATATATATATATCGTTTTATTATTTTATACCACTGCCGGCTAGGTTTTGAGAAAGGACCGGCCTACTCGTTTTTAGTCTCTTGAAGCAGATTCAGAATTTATTTTCTTTTTCGGTTGGGGGTCAGCGTTTTGGATACGATTTTGTGGTTGAAATTTCCCCATCTCCTGTTTTTTTTTTTTTAAGTTTTTATAGAGTTGAATGGTGGTCACACCTGGACGCTTATGTTTGTTGCCGTTTTTTCGCAGCTGTATATTCGACGCGTTGTCCGTTTTTACTGGAAAGAGGTCTCTGGCGAATGCACGGCGGCCTTTTGTGGAGATGTTGGAGAGTCGCTATCCACATGCTGTGGAGCTAACGAAGACGTGGAACTCTCTGCGTCTTTCAGACCTCTTGCTAACCTCCACAGCGTACTCGTTCTTGATAGCGATTCTTCTCTTCTTACTTGTTTTTTTTTTTAAACAGTTAAATGTAGACTAACAAAAAAAAAAAGAATCCACTCTTTCGCATCGCAGGCGTGGACGAGTACACCTGTAGCAAGTTAAACTATATAGGTGAAATTTTGGCCTACAGTAAACTGTAGGGGCGAGACTGGTAACATGTGGAGAAGGTTATACGAGTTCCAGCCACTTCAACGTCGTGCGAATGTCCGTTTAGCGCAGCAGAGACGATTGTGAACAATCAAAGGAGTTCGCTATTGCCGGAGTATAGCAACGAAAATCTTTGCTTTTCGGCTGAAGTAGGTAATAATTTATGAGTGTGTGTGTCCTTTGACTGTTTTGAACTATACTTAAAGGTTAAATCACATGTTCAGCAAAAGCCAAAAAAAAAAAAAGATGTATTTGGATTTTTTTTTTTTAAGTTATTGTGCATGGGAATGAACGAAGCCGAGGAATCGATTACTTCGTCGATTAAAAGGTGGCAATTAATCGTGTTAAAAATTTTAATGCGCAAGCAGCCCTGCTATATTTTTGTATTTACCCGAGTTAGTTTCACTTTATACCCTTTCAGTTATGAGGACATACAGTGTGCGTAGATATGAGCTCGCCCAGTGGCGCTCTGTCATGCGGGGGTGTACGTTTATGCTTGATGGACTTTTGAAAGAGGTATTTCTGTTTTATTTTACATCAACGACGCTAACGAACGAATGGAAGCCTCGCAATTGCTTGGTTCTTTTCCTTTTGCTTATTGTGTGTGTGTGTGTGTTTTTTTTCTACTCGCAGAACGGCGGGAGTTTTACAAATCCACGGACAACGTCAGCGACGACGGTGCACCAGGCCGTGGAGCCGCGACGCCACTCCTCATCGCTGCTGCACGGAGTCGGAGGCCTGCCGGCCCATCACCACCACCACCACCCCACCGTCGCCAACAACACTCACCACCAGGGACTCCCCCAACTCCGGAGGTCCACGTCGGCCGTGACGCCGTCGGCCTGCGTGCTGCGACCTCAGGCGACCACCTCCCCGAAGCCCCCATGTGCCAGGATGACCGTCGCAGCCACGTCGCCGCCAGGGATCAACCCGAACGTCGCTAACCCTAACTGCTCGTCGTCGTCGTGCGTCGCCGTCAACGCCGCCGCCGTGGCGGCGGCGGCGCTTGCGCAAAACAACGCCAACAACAACGTGACGAGGGAACACCGAAAGTTGGACCGGAGCTACAGCGAACCCGTGGTTGACCGCCGCGGGTCCGTGGTCGGCGTACCGGCGGCCGCCGTCGTGCCCCCACCAGTCCTGGACTGGCGACGGCGGTACCACCGTCCCCCGCTGTCGCCGCCCAGAACTCGAGCCGCTACAAGACGGAGCTGTGCAGGCCTTTCGAGGAGAGCGGCACCTGCAAGTACGGCGACAAGTGCCAGTTCGCGCACGGTGGCCACGAGCTGCGCACCCTAGCCAGACACCCCAAGTACAAGACTGAGCTTTGTCGCACCTTCCACACGACAGGGTTTTGCCCGTACGGGCCGCGCTGCCACTTCATCCACAACTCGGACGAGTCCAGGAAGAGCCTACTCAACAACCTCCACCACAACCCGCCGGCCAACTCCTCTGGCGGCCAGCAGCCCCAGCCCCAACCCCACCACGTGTGCAGACCCAAGGCGCTGTCCGTGGGTAGCTTCGCGAGCCTCGGCTCAGCCGGCGACCTGTCCCCGCCTTCCAGTCCGCTGTTCGACGACGCCTTTGGCGGGAACTACACGCCGTCCTCCGCTGCGTCTTCGTCCTCCAACACGGCCTTCTCTTTCTCGCAAGACTTTGCCACCCTGGTCCAGTCGCCGTCTCCGCTCAAGATCAATCCCACCTTCCCGACGTTTGGCGGTTCACAGCCCGCGCTGGCGACCACGACCAGCTTCTCGGCGATCAGAGTTGCCGTCGGCCGAAAGTGCCTTCCAGTTCCCGCCGGCAGCTGTGACCATCAACGGCGGCGGACCCCTGAGGGTCGTGCCCGCAGGCATCGTGGAGGGACCGCCGTCCCCCGTCGACTCCCTGGGCTCCGAGTTGGACAACATGAGCGTCAGCGGAGGGTCGCCGGCCCCTGCCACGTGCTCGTCGCCGCTGTCCAGGCTGCCCATCTTCAACCGCCTCGCCCATGGCCGAGACTCCGACTAGGGCGTCGCAGGGAGAAGAAGCCATCTTGAGAAGGACTACTTCTTGAGAACTGTCTGCCTTCTTTTCTTTTTTTTGCTGACCCCTGCATCCCAATTCCTCAGCCCATCTTCTTAGCGGTTCGTGGGCAAGTATCATGGGCCTCTCCTTTGCCACTGATCTTTTCGTAGTGGGGAAGGAACAATGTTTCCAGACTCAAAAGGAGTTCCCCCACCCCCAGGTTGCCAGGTTTCAATCATGATGTTTGATGTGGAGTGGCGTCTGCAGCAGAGGCACTAGCGCGGTGCGGCTTGGTTACTAAGCAAAGCTTGTTCCAGCAGGCATTATCACTGACTATTATTTATGCCGTATTTATGACAGACCCCCAAAGTGAGCGGTCTAGGCAACTGATCAGATAGAAGTTTGAGTTTGTAACAGAGACAGTTTTTGTCCGTTTCGGTCGTCGTACGTTTCAGTATCAATTTGTGACTTCGTTTGGAATGCAGCAAGGAAGTGGGCTGCGAGGTTGGGATGCTCGCGTCACTTTTTTTTTCTTACAGTTATTATAATTATAACTATCCTTACTATTTAATGGCACACTGCTCAAGTCTGGAGGACCAAACTTTATAAAGAAGAAAAAAAAATACAAGGAGGCCAGCCGCCATGTTTTTTAGTCGATTATGAGTTTGCCATACTAGCCTAGCGAGCTAAGCTATCTGTTGCATGTATTTTACCTGTTTATTTTTTTTCCCCACACTTGTTTTTGGTAGGCGGTTATTTGGTGTCCGCATTGTCGTGCGAGTTGTGTGTGCGTGCTTATGTGCAGTCACGTGAGAGTTAATCTTTGCTTTCAAGAGATACAGGAGGTGGTCCCCCTTTTTTTTTTTTTTTCCTTGCAGTGGTTTGTTTTTGCAACCTCACATTTGTATGTATGCATCTCCTCCTCTGAAGATGCAAGGGGTTTGTGTCCTTTTTTTTTAATTTTATTTAAATGCCCATAGCAAGTGCCTTAAGAAAAAGTCTATACAAGTGGACAAGACATTGTCCCCATTCCTATGGCATCTTTTCGTTCTCACGAGTCCTTTTTTCCTCCCTTGATGTATCTGTGTTATTTCTCTTCCTCACTGTCGTATTTATTTGATTTATTATTATTATTATTATTAATATTATTATTATTATTATTATTATGCATTGTACACTACGTCATCAGATGCTCTTTGGATAAAAGAAAAATTGTGCAGTTAGTAACGGATTAGTTAGTTTTGTCGAGGTGCGTGTATGTTGTTTCGTACCGCTTTGCGATTGCTCTTTTTTCTTTTTTTCTTCCACTGGCGCAGTGGTTTTTCTTGCTTTTTTCGATTTTGTTGTGCTTTTTTAGACTTGGGCCGTGACACTCCGGGGAAACGTGCGAAACGCGCTTTTCAAACGTCAACCGTAATCGGCAACCTTGTTGAGAAAAAAAACAACAGAAAAGCAGCCAAATCGAAAGAAGCCTTCTATAGAGGACCATTCTTGTCAAAGATCTCCCTCTGTGATGGGAGAATTTTGTTGGCCTGACCCCCACAAATTGCAAAAAGATGCTTTCCAGTCAAACAGATTGGCCTCACCAATCCTTTTTTTTTTCCCGCCACTTATTACAGGAACGAGTTGACTTCCAGTTGTTCGATCGTGTGCTTTGAGGGAAGAATGTAAAAGAAAAATCGGAAATGATGAGGAAGAATTGAGTGTAACTTTAGTGTTTTTTTGTTTTTTTTATTCCTTCCATCGCATTCTGCTGCTTTACCTCGTGTATTTAAGAACCCTTAATTTATTTATTTCTAAGGCTGAGTATATATTTTCTTCATTGAGTTCTCCTGGAGTGCATGACCAATGTTGGCGGGGGATGTTTGTCGTTTGGGGAGCGTATGTTTACGAGCGGTTCTCAAGACATTGGACTGGGAGAAAAGGGGGGGGGGGAAAGAAGAGAGAAAGAGACCACCTTGCATGCGCACCAACACCTTGCATCATTCACAGTGTGTGCACTGGATACAGTAATAATCGGCACAGTACAGTCGGTTACATGACCCCCAAAGGTGTGGGACAAACTTCAGGCACGAAATGACGTGGAATCACGGTGTCTCATTTGCATTGTTCCCCTTTTATTGATTTGTCCTTATTTAATTATATTTTGCAAGTTCTTCATTTTAACTTATTTCAACGAGAGAGCGGAAAAAGAAGCATCGTTTCCCCCTCTGATGACAGCACTAGGTTAATAGGAGTCTAATATTATTATTATTATTATTATTATTATTGTTGTTAACACGAATCGACAAATGCAAGATCTCAGTTTTCTCACACCAGAGGCAGCACATAGCAATAACGATACAGACATGCAGACTGAAATAGGGTGGATGAAGCCGTGCTTCCCGATTGAGCGACGAATGACGTTGTCATTCTCGGGGTTCCGAAAGGGTGTTCTGAGCAAACCTTGTCCCGCTGTGTCTTCAAGTCAGGGTCACCGTTGCCGCAGGGTAACGTCAAATCGACCTACACACCGCAGAAAAACGTTTCCGAACAGCCAGTTTATGTGGGAGCACGGAATGTGATATATATATTGCTTCCCGCCCTGTTAGAAGAGGGACTATGTTTTCCTCTTTTCTACTTTCCTTCGAAGAAAAAAGAAATGCACACAAAAACACAAATCGCCGATCATATTTTTGTACCTTAGCTATTACCCGCTTGTGCGAGTTTGGACTGTCATTTCCCCTCTTGCTTTTTCTTTTCTCGAGTTTTAGAGGTTTGCCGTGATGTGTGTGTGTGTGTTTCTTTGTCTTTTTACTTTCATTTGGGTGCGCTCACAAGCCCACTGAATGCACATTTGTCCTGTACAAAAGCTACACGAAGGAATAGCCGAAAAAATAATGTAGTTTTCCTACAACTACGTATATATATAATAAATATGTATATTTTTTTTATGCCTTACATCCAAGCGGGCATTGCGGAATCGTGGTTTGTCTCGCTTCAAAGTGCCTTACTGTGCAAGATCACTCCAGGTAGTCGAATTGAGAATCTAGGAGTGACGACATAAATCGCCGCGTGTGGCATAATACCTAGCAGCAGAAAGTAATGCGGACCAATGTTTGTTGCGTGACTGACGCATAAAAGAAGTATGAGTATTATTTTATTTCATTACGTCTTAGCATTCCTTCATCACAGAGGATTTAGGGTGACACAGTTTGTGACATTACAACTAATAATGTTGCATAATATTTTTTTTTTTTTAAAGGGGCACATTTGTAGCCTTGTGTGTGCCTTATACAACAGCTGCTGATCTTTTTCGGAGGCCCCCCCCCCTTTTTTTCCCCGTTAAACAAAGAATGACATCTTCCTCAAGTGCCCTTAACTGTTTCAGGTTAAATAGTCTGTATCACAGCGACAATATCAAATTGTTTTTACCCTGCATCTTCCTCTCTTTCTTTTGTCATCATGTATGTGTGCGTGTGTTTTTACTGATATTAATTATTATTCCGCGAACCAAGGAGTGAAGAAAATGCAAGATGCTGTCTGTGTGTGTACTCCCCCAGAGATTTTTTTTTTTTACCTATGCAAAGAGAACTTAATGGAGTTGAAAGAGGAAAAAATACATGATGTTTAAGTTATTAACACTGTGTCTGTGTCGTTTACTTGATTTCACACCGCCGTGTTTCTGCACGGACATCCTCGCAAACAGCCGATTAACATATCTCAGCGAACGTGGGATGCAGATGCCAAGATGTATTCATTAGTCATCATTGTAAAGAGGTGCAACCTACTTTTAGACAATGTGCAAACTAACTGAGCATACGGTTCAAAGCAAATGGAAGAAATGTAATGTAACTTAAGCGGCAAATGCATACATTTTCAATGAACGTTCTGGCATAGTACTCTTGTTGCCCTGAACCAACATATATATATATATATAAACTTTTTTTTTATGCATACTATATTGATAGTCTTTTTCTGTTTTTTTACATCAAGCAAGCGAACACAAATCAATTCCCTTGTGAACAAACTTTTGTTTCTGGTAATAAATTTTGTCTCCCTGAGTAATAAAAAAGCTTACAATCTTGTTGAGGAAGCCGCTTGCCGGACTGTGTTAGTTGTAGAAACCAGGTTTTTGATATCATAATGAGTAAGCTCATAACAGCTATAACATTCCAAACTAGTCTATAAGTTCCATCTAAACTGTAAACTCCAATTTCTAGTAATGAGAAACAAGACACAAGGTGTGTTTGTTTTTTTGTTTATTGCCATGCGGGCTGCTAATACATATTCATGCTTGACCGAATGTCAGATTTGGTCAACATGATGGTCATGCCATGAAATGACATTTTAAGCCCATCATTCCAAAACGCGGGTTCTGAATATGAAGAAAATGTAAAGGTATCCTAGCCGACGCGAAATACATAAAACGGTGGTGAAAAAAACAATTTACACAAAAACTAGATTCCACCTTCCCCCACCCCCTTTCTTTTTGTGTGTGTCTTTAAACACTTTTCGTGCTGTTCTCTTTTTTTTTTTTTCCTTTCTTGATTTGTTCAAGTACGGATTTCGCAGATGCAGTTTCTAGAACATTCTTTCCAGGCCTTGCATCGCTGTATCACCCCCCAAGCTCGCAAACAACACTTGCCTTGGTGGACAATGGGAGCAGCAAGAAAATGTCTACGCCACGCCCAAGTTTCTGGAAAACTGCGCAGCAAGCTGCGAATTTCGTGTACCGGTACGCTAATACTCCTCGTTCGCCAATAAAAAAAAAAAAAATTAAAAGGCTTTTTTGTGCGTGTTTTTAACAGCTGATAATATTTCCTGAGCTCCAATGAGCTGGCTATATCAAAGACAAGTCTGCGAACACGAGCCATCCCAATATCCGTGGTTCGAATGCGGCGTGCCAAGTTTTCTCCTTGACTCATTTGCCGGGCGGCATTCGAAGCGCGGATCTCGCAGTGGCTCCTGTTCGAATCTTTTGTGCAGACTGTCTTTTGTACGGTGTAAGTGTACAGTTTAACCGCGTCTTTGCGAGCCTTTAGACACTTGCAATTTCTTTTTTTTTTCACAAGCTTTTTTTATTATTTTAGTATATTGGAGCATACTTGCTACGAATCTGGATTCAAGGCTCGGATTTTGCACGACGTGGTCCCGGTTGTGTGGAACGTTTCGTGCTTTTTTCCGCATGCGAGAAATATAATATTGTACAGAAAGGTCATGCACGTTTGATGGGTACGCTCGGCCCTTGTGTTTTGTAAGCGGCTGGCTGTTCAGCAGTGCGGTACTAAAATACTACAGTGAAAAATAAACGACGCACAGGAAGAATTTCGCCGCCGCAAGGTTAGTTCGTGTATTCGAGAAACAAAAAATAAAGCACAACTAAAAAAAAAAGGATCGCAGCTTGCGCATATCTTTAAAACTGGCGACTCGCATGCTTGTAACGGTGCAGTCAGGTGAGTTACTTTGTAGAGTTTACCGCAAAATATATTTATTAACTTTTTAGTGTAGAGGAACTTTACGTTACGGGATGTAGTACACGGTGTTTGGGAGAAAAGAGAACGGTGTTTTTTCAATCCTCAAAGGCGAGCTACTCATCGCGGAACACACTATCGCCGCGAAATCGTAGCGCTAGCGGTTGGCGATAAACACCAGAGTTTCAAGGACTTAGCGTTGTCTGATTCAAGAGTTATAAGCGATTTCCAAAAATTTTCGATTGGGAAATGGGGCCCGTTTTCGGTACTATGAGACGCCATTTATAGTCGAAAGATTTCAAAAATCGCCAATATATCGTGGATCCGCGTACCCTAGGGGTCACATGGCGTTCTATAGGATCCCCAAACCACTCAACAAGCCAAGCAACTTTTTTTTCGTTTTTTTTTAGTGCTTGCTGTTTTACAAAGTTAAATTAACCAAACAATGTGCACCGATTGAGTATACACACCAGAGAAGCGCTTAAATTGGCACAAGCTTGGTAGTCCTAGGGGCCTAAGTTGAGCTTAATGCGGCTTCTGCTCCCAGGCAATATAAATTAGTGCCATAGTACTTTTTTTTTTTTTTTTTCGTTATTGCGAATTTATCATTTGCCACATAATTGCCAAAGTGCCAGTCTCGAACCGAAGATGCTACGCGTATGAACCCAAGAACCAGCAGTAAAGCCTGAATCTGACACTTTTTTTTCCTTCTTTCTTTCTTATTATCATCTTTTTTTTTTAATTTAGGCTGTAATTTGTTACATGAAAACCAAACAGCCACAATGGTAACGCCCAACTCGAGCACTTGTTGGACGATCTTAGGCCCACAGATGTCAGACTACCAGCAGTGAAGCCTAATTTTGGCGCTCGTTTGACATAATAGGGCCAAGATGTCTAGACTCTGGCCAAATCAAGTCGAGTTTTGAGTTCTTTGGGCTTCTTCCTATTTTTTGTTTGTTTGTTTTGTTCTGTCTTCCATCGTTTCCGCCAACTCCATCAAGGGATCCCCGAAACGTTAGTGGTTGAGAAGCGCTGCTTTAGTCCCATGCAGACACCCAACATTTACCTACAAAGGTCTAAAGTTTGTGATAATATAACTTACGTTAACCTGCAAGAGCAGTCATATAATCATCACCATCACGGATAGTTCGAGGTCCAGTCGTCGGTAAAAGTATTTTTAATAGACTTGCTGCTTTGTCTGTCTTATTTTGTGCAATATAGGAAACCAAGGAAGAACCGTTCTATGCTAGCCCACTGTTCATAAAACAAAATACGCCTGCTGACAAAGCCGTTTTTTTTTTTTTTTTTATGTGTAGCATTAGCAACGTGGAGTGTGGCGAAAAATACACAAACAGGCAAAAAGCACTTTGACGAAGGGAGGAGCATTCCCGCATTTGAAGAACGAGCAATTTCAGGCCTGTTGACATTTTGGGAAGGGAATGTTAGCTGTTAACATTGAATTATTGTTATTTATTTTTTTTTTAATTTAGAAACACGGTTGTTGGAGGAAATTAAAAGAAAAAGCGAGGGCATTCGTTTTTAAGTCTCTTCACGGACGGTTGGCTGGTCGGCTTGTGTGTGTGTGCAAGAACGCTCGCGCTACCACCTCAAGGTCGGCGGAAAGTCTGCCCCGGTTGCTTTGGTTTATTCCTTCCAAGAGGGCTCCTCTTGGAGGGGTTTCTCTCTCGTTATGCGTCGGAATGTTTTGCGACTGTAAACCTTGCAGCACACGACCACCGTTCCCTCCCTTCTCGGGATAAACTCTCTCTCCCACGCGAGCAGCAGACCTTTCACTCACTGTTAGACAGTCCTCTCTCTCTTTCTCTCTCTAAGCCGCTTTTTTGAGTGCTGTTCAGCAGCGGCCATGATGGTACTAAGCTTGGCTAAGCTGCCATCCCGATCAGATGCATTGCAGCACGTGGAATCCTGGCTAGGATGAACCTTGAGCGTCCGAGTTCGATGTTTGCGCGCTTATTGCTTTCTTTTTATTTTATTTTTTGCTTTAACAGTTTAAAGAGTAAAGGATCAGCTAAGCATTTCATACCCATTTCTTTCTTTTTTTTTTTTAAATCTCTTTGACCCCTTGAGCGAGATGAGCCGATTCTCTGGATTATGTTTCGTTTAAACGAAGATCGGCTAAGTCGTTTTTTTTGTTGATGTTTGGAGGGAAGGGGGCAAGTTTTTTTTTTATTATTTGACATTTTTCATTTTAGTATATACATCGCCATGCGCACAGGCGTAAAGAAGTAGAAGAGAAAGTTGTTTTTATATTCGTGAAGTAGCAGTAAGTAAGATATTTTAGAATTCGAATACATGCTGAGTTCGCGCGATTCGCAGAACATATGGCCTGTGGTGGGACGTTATTTAGTAAAGAGCTGTATGAAAAGGGGTTATATTATTATTGACAACCGACAGCTGTACATTGGTTGAACCATAAATAAACAACGACTATTAATTTCAATACACAATATGTCCCTCGTGGGATTATGATGGGAAAGGGCCTGCATGTACAGTTTCTGGCAATATGAAAAAAAGAAGCAAAATACACTTGAACAACAAACCACGATAAAAATACACACAATACAACGTACAGTTCTCACATCGTAAATAAACGACCGTGGAGCGTTATTTATATCTTATTTGGGGCTTTTAAAGCCTTAGAACATTAAGTAAGTGTTTTACATTAGCTTTGAACGTTTGATTGCGAATTTTACTTTTCGACGAAAGCAAGGTGAATTCCCTGTAATCAGAAAAGTAATTTAATTTCACATCCAGGTAATCATGCTCTTTAATAAAAGTAAGCGAACATGTGGCTAAAAAACGAATTTCTGTGTGCAAACAAAGCATTTCGCAGAACTCCATCTGTGATTGTTGATCTTTTAATAAGTCGGTGTTTAAGTGGTAATTTCTTCGTCTACCCAGACCGTTTCCGAATCCTCTTCATTCATTATTCATTATATGAGTTTCAGTACTCTTTTGTTTGGGGGTGATCGACTGTTACATTAGCCGGATCGTTACAATAAGGTGTGCTACTGTGAGCAGGGACAAAATATTGGCATTCGTAAACCCGTTCTTTCGAACAGCCAACAGTAAACAAAAGAGGCAAGTTTTCAGCAACCGTTATTTCAGCGTTCGAAGCTCCGAACTGTACGTGCTCAATTTATTTGTGCAAATTGATACAGAATAGAGGTGAGCATACTTGACAAGGAAGCTGTAAAGAGTGTTTGTCACACGGAAACTAATTTCTCAATTATACTTTATACGTTTGTAAATAACCGAGCAATCTAATTAAATGCTTTTTTTTTCTTTCGTTGGATCGTTTTTTGTTGTTGTTTGTATTCTGTTCGCGTAATACCTTGGAAAACAAAACAAAAACAAATAAACATTGGAAGACGTCTTATTTCTGAAAGGAATAAGCTTCAAAACCATATGTTTGTCGCTCTCGACAACCCCGAAATTTTTTATACAAAATCTCGCCACACATCGGTCAATTCTTTTTTTTTTAATTAAACTATTACGCATTTTAGAGAAATAATATTGGTTCTGTATTACCCACCGCAAACGGTCTCTATATTGATTACATATCGTTTAGAGTAATTAAAGTTTTAATTATGTTTGCATAACTATTTTTTTATTTTTTTAGTGGAGGTTAGAGTATTGTTTTAGTTATAGAAACTTTTCTGGAGTCGTTGAAAACCACTAAATCAGTCAAAATTTAGACATATTTTGTGGCCGTCCGTTTCTGTGGGTCTGGGAAATGCACCCAACTTAACACACCCGCGTTTTTTTTTTTTTTTTTACAATTTTGGTTTTTCATTTTTGCGCTTGTAAAGCAGAACCGCCAACGCACAACCAGGCTTCACGTGTGCCTAAGCCTTTCTCTTTTTTTTTTTAAAATAAACTCTTTAATTGTGTAGGTTTCACAACACAAGATTTCATCTTTTTTTTTTCAAGATTGTTTATTGCGTTTTGCAATCATCACTGGGTGATGAAATACGACTGCTAACCACAAGTTAACGGTCGTATAGTGTCTCAGGCTTCAACCTCCAGAGAGCAAATCAAACTGTGACCTTTGACAAACAATCTCTGACTTAACTTTAAATAAAAAAAAAAAAACGATGTTATAATAGTGAGGCAGCGAGAACCATAAATAATCAAATTGCAAAACCGACAAGGAAAACGAATGTTTCTCTTTCAAAAACGACCAAATCTCGGGCGGAGGTGGCATTTCTCTCTCATCGCGTGGCATATGCATATCGTGCTTCTCGTTGACTGGCAGTCTAGTTTAGGGAACGGGACGATCAACGAGTTGTATTCGTCCGAGTGGAGGGAGCACCTCGTGTGGCGTCGTTTCCGTGCCGGGTGGTTTGGAAGGGGGGGGGGCGCCCCAACAGTGACCCCCCTCCCCTTCTCGGAGGGCAATTTGACATGGGTGGACCCCCCGGTGCACACAGAAAGAATGGGAGAATAGCATCCTTACAAATTTACCGCCCGCCCCCCCCCCCCGCCCCCCCCCCCCAAAAAAAAAAACAAAAAAAAAACGGAGTTCTGGCTCGGCCCCTGCCATGGTTGAACACGCGCATCAGGTGGCATTCTGGATGTCGTGGTGGTTTTCGATGGCTGCTCAGCGAGTTTCTAACTAGAACCATTACGGTTATTTTTTTACTAATTAGGGAGATCTAATCGAAGACTGAAGTAGCCTAACCTTCGGGCCGTAATCCGCTCGGACCATGCATGTTTCAAATACTGAATTTTACGAGGTGCGGACTATGTGCAGGTACGAAATACTATAGGAGGAATCGAGGATTATTACTTATTTGTTTTATTTTATCAATATCTTTTTTTCTTTTTCTTTCTCTTCCGGTACGCATTAAGCATGTTTGAGGCTTGTGTCCTTCATACGATGTAGGCTTCAAACGTGCCTGCGAACAGGTTTCTTTCATGTATTATATATTGAACAATTTTGATTGATTGTCATACAAGGAAAAACCACGCCTGAGACAGAGTTTGCAGACTGTCTTTTGTATGATGTATTAGTGGTGTGACAGTTAAGGAAATACATTTTTTTAGTCGCCATTTACTCTTTTCTTGTCTTTCTTTTTTTTTTTTTTGGGGGGGGGGGTAGGGGGGGGGGGGGGGTCATAGTTTTAAAAATAAGGTATCCGAAACGCTCTGTGTGTTTCATTGAATCGGTCTCTCGACCTTTCGACTACAAAACGACACCTACTGTTTTGATTATAATGCAATTAAATGCAAAGGTGCAAGCGAGCTGGACAAGAATGACGAATTTCGGCCGCTCACCAGTCACCTAGCTGTGTTTGGAGATTTGTGTTTGTCCTTTGTCCCTCTTGTTCACCTTCTCCAGGGATTCTTTTCGACCTACTGTTTTCCTGTTTTTTTTAATGTTTTTCTTTTCCTATGTAGTGAAGAGGCAGCTATACCACCGGAAGAGTTTGGCTGATGTTCCGCGAAACACACCAGGCATCTTAAAACCAAAAACGCGAGAAAAGAAATATTATGGTGTATGAATTTTTGCTGTTCAAGATGAGCCCCCCCCCCCCAAACCTCTTTTATTTTTTTTTTCGAAGACTTCGTTCACCCCAAAGCCGACTAGTACGGTGAGAGAGATACGCGCTAGCCGGAAGCAGTCATGTGTGTCTATCTTTCGTCACGTGATCGCACTTCCTCCCATGTCCACCATGTCCATGCGCGGAGCGCTGGGTCAGGTCACGAAAGACAGATGTTCAACTGGTCCAAAGAGGGCATATAGCTTCCACCACACTGTCATCTTAGGGCCGACACAGTGCAGTGGAAGCTGCTCCTCTTCGACAAGTCGCGCGTCTAGAGCTTTCGACACGTGATCACGCTGCCGCCCCACATACCCACGCGCAGGGATCGGGTGATCAAACGGACGACGGTTGATGATTGGTCCGGCAAGCACGCGTGGCTTCCCGCCGCACTGTCAGCTGGCCGGCGAACGGAGCGCGATTATCGCACGAGCCCGCCTCGTACCCGTACACTCAGCGTCGCGACTGTCGTCGACGTCTCGTCTTTCGGCGGGGCGGTCTGGCGATTAGATAGCGTCGAGCTCAGCACGTTCCCAGCACGCAAGCGGAGAAGATCCGTTCCAAAGTCCCAAGTACGTCGTCGAGGCCACGTACGCGCAGAAAGCCGACGAGATCGTCATCCGTCGGCCAATGACTGTCGCCTCTCTTTTTGTTTTCTTTTTTTCTTCGTGGGTCTGAAAGTTACTTCCCGCACGAAACAGGAGCTAGACGAAACAAGATGGCGAAAGGTGAATCAGCCCTGTTTGGACGCTGGGAAGAGTTTGATCTAAATCCGTGTTGGAAGTAAATAATGTCTGGTTAATATAAACACCTCCGTTCCAACCCTTTCAAAAAAAAAAAAAAAGAGAATTGTTTTTAATGTGAGTTGTCCACAATAACGAGAGAAATATGTGTGTATTTCCCCAGTTTGTCCCCGAAAATGTTGTCCATATAACGGGGTATCCACATTCACGAGACATGACATGTGTACGCGTTTGTAAGCTGCAGCCAGGCTTCCAAAGGCGGACGACACGTGCCATCAGAGTCGATCCAGCGCTATGCACATGTCACGTGACCACAGGCCCCGCACTTCGTTGCGCCCTTCCAGAAGGTCACGTGGGGCACTCGCATTCAGTTTAATTCTTTATTTATTTGCTTTCAAACCGAAAGATGGTAGTTGGGCAAAAGGCTGTTACAAAGTACAGCTTGACGAGGCCCTAGCTCCAAGATGGCAGTGCAGGGCTGTGGCGGATCCAAAGGGAGGGGGGGGGGCGACGGGGCGGCCGCCCCCTCCCAAACAAGTCGACCCCCCCCTCCCGCCTTCTTGGAGGGCAATTTGAGCATGGGTGGACCCCCTTGCACAGGAAAGAATAAAGAATAGTATACCTAAAATTTTCCGCCCCCCCCCCCAAAAAAAAAAAAAGAAAGAAGAAAAACGGAGTTCTGGATCCGCCCCTGGTGCAGGGTCAGCGGCGGGAATAACTTCCCGTCATGTACGTTATTTAACACGTACACATAAAGAGTCGTACTCGCACACACACACACACACTCACACACAAATCCTATGCGATTCACACACTTGCGTCGAGTCCGAACGAGGGCGACTGCAACGGCTCGCGACATACGGGTTGCTATGGCAACAGCTGCTGCGACGGCTTGCGACGCAGCTGTTGCCATAGCAACCCGTCGTCGCGAGCCGGTGCAGTCGCACTCGGATGATCCTATACTCTGTTTCATACTTAGCGTGCAACGCTATCAAAACTACTGGCGCGAGCGCGGGGCTTCATCTATGGTTTTGTTTGCGCGAGGTGCGTGCAAATGATCAACAGATCAGCCCCACGCTCGCGCCAGTAGCTGACATCGTTGCACGCTAAGTATGAAACAGAGTATAGGTCTGTGAACTAGCCTTTAGTGTCTTGAAGTGTGTTTGAAATTGGTTAGAAAGTACCTCCGTTCAACTTTTGATCCAGCTTTATATGGGGTTAGAAGGCGGTAGTTATTAAGATGTGGTAACCTTACAACATTAAATCGTGTAAATAGATCGTCCGTGTGGGAAAAATATGGCAAATTAGCGACCACACGCAGTGCTGCTTTTCTTTCTTTCTTTTTTGCAGAGTCAGAAGTTTATTTATATTTTGTACGGTGGTCGTGCCCCATACTAGAAGACTGCATACAAAGTGTGACTGAACAAGGCCATGAAAAATTATCAGCTGGATAAAGGTTGGGAATATTGAGCGTTGTCTAGCAAGTGCGCCTATATCTGAGTTTCTGATGGATGTAATCTAAATGTGCATTCCACGATAAAGCAGCTGCAAAGATAACACCCAATATTTTGAAGGTTTTTCCACTACTTCGATCATGTCGCCAGCCAAAGTGATATTTAAGTTATATTGAACTGTCAGGTACTATACATTTGGTTTTGTTCGCGTTAATTTTTAACCTCTTTACATTAGTACAGAGACATAGTTGGGAAAAGCATGCGGTTTGCTACAAGTTCAGTTTCTCTCAAATCTTGAAAATCTCTCAAGATTTACTAGACAGTTCCAAGAAGGTTGCTAGAAAGGTACAAGAAGCTTGCAGTGTCTTAAAGATTACTGGAAAGTCGCTCAACACTCCCTAAAACGTTGCTAGACACGATCAGGGAAAAACAGCGCCATAAGACAAGGACAAAGATGTACAACAATCACCAACTAGCTCAACTATCCACCTTACTAAAGTTTCTAGACAGTGGCAAGGTTTCTAGAAGGTAGCTCTAATATTACTAGAAATTCTCGGAAAATGCTAAATAACATGCACTCGAAACAACGTTTATTGAAATTAACATTTACTGGAGATCACAATTACTGGAA
>JAZHYW010022729.1:0-22960 GCA_037355805.1 Ixodes ricinus
ACGCTGCCGTCACCACGATTCTGCAACACGACTTGTCTCAAGAGGCGAACGTTTATGTCGTTCTTGTCGAGAGAGGCTTACGTGACCGTGTGACCATTTCTCGTAGGAAGTACATACTTTTGACCTCGCGAATACTTCAATAACCTTGTGCGGTTCGAGGGTCACCGCATAGGTGGTGCCGGCTAGCAGGCCGGCCCGATCTTTCGAGAGCCTACACTACAGAGTGTTTCCAACTGCTCAATCGGGGTCACGTCGCTTATGGGCCGCGTTTGCGATGCGAGCTGCGAGAAGGTGGCAAAAACGTCAGTCTTCTGGTAACGTCTCCCCATTTCTGCCTGCTTTCCTTCTCGCCACGCGTCAACGCAGCGCGTGTGCAGTGGCGACCGATCTCTGCAGGAGGCATCTGCCATTCAATTGAAACGCTCCCCGTGGTTCGAGATGGATCCTCTCTTCGATCTTGGCTCTCTAGTATTCTCTCGTCGTAAGAGATTTTAATAGATAATGAGGCACTTGGTCCTAAGGAGTCGCAAGTGTGCGAACGGGCCTTCAAGAGCAGCTCCAATCAATTCCGAAAATTCTGGGATTATGGGTGATTAACATGCCAAAACTACTAATAAATAGTTTTATGTCATTTATTTTCCGAAAAGTTAAATAGTTTTCTTGCAAACCTCGCTTAAACAAAAATCTTAAAGCGAAACTGAAACCTGCCTGCGGCGGGCAACGTTGGTCCTGCTCGTCAACTGCTGGACATCCCGCTCTACGGAGACAACGGCTATGTCGACAAGAAAAGCAGCGGGTGGCGTGACGGCGTCACCACACCCTCTTTTTCTCTCCTGCCTTCGCGCTCCGCGCCCGGAAAGTAAGGAACAAACAAAACAATTCTTCCAGTTGTTGACATTCCGCGCATTGTTGGCTCAGGCCAAACAGCGGCGTTGACTGCGTTGCTCCGCATGGTGCGCCTCGCCCGCCAGATTGGGCGGATTTTGGTGATTGTAGAGACGCTGCGACTTCGTTGACCAGTCAATTTTAGGCGGAATTGCATAGTAATATTTGACGTGTAGGCTTTTTCAGATGATACCACATAGGACTGCAATATTTTCTCAAGATCAAAATTTGACTGAGTTGCCCTTTAAAGGGATACTTCAACGACAATTCAAATATACCCTTTCGTGTTCAGAAATAGGCTGAATACGATCCATAATATCCGTAAATGCCAGTCGCTTACGTTTGTATTTTGAGCCCGATGGCTGTGTTTTTCGTTATAAACGGCCCACTTCTAAGGCAAACGCTCGGAGAGCAGCCAGTGGAGAGCACGTCACATCCGGCTGCAATTGTGACGTAGTTTGTCTCGGGACCTTCACGTCCGGACGCAGTGGACGCTGCAAGCCATCCCAGCCAATCCCGCTCTTTGGACGTAGCCCGTGATACGCTTTCCGCGCGTCGCTGTACCCTCTCTCCAAGGTCACGTGACATTCACACGGTCTTCGAATAGGCCCCAATGGCTTCGTTGCATCCGCTGAAAGCAGCCGAAGCACACCAGTGATGGCCACCGCAAGTAACCCCAAAGCTGTCTTTGTACAAAATTTGAGTGACGGGTTCACTTCCTGTAATCTTGTAGAGGGACAATAGCCGACTTCTGGGACACACAAACGAGAGTCTTGGGGAGAGGGGAGTTGCTCCTTCAGCTCTTCTTTCGTCGTGGCCGGAGGCGAGACAGTTACCGTCACTACCTGTGAAGGTTCCTAGACGGGCATTACAAACGAGGCATTTAGCGACATCCACCAGGTGCTCTTTGCTAATTGTTTAATTCGTTCTAAAAATTCCTTTTCGTGTCTTTTTCAACAAGAAATTGGTATGTCTGGATGTGATAATGTTTCATTGAACACGAATAGACCAAGAAATAAGCGGCGAAATTTTGTTGTAGTATCCCTTTAAGTATCACACTGACAACCCCCAAGAAGCTTTTTATAATTTTTTGCCAGGTGATGTAATATGGTGTGCAGGCTATCCAATCAACATTTCACTACAGAGTCACATATATTTTCAATAAAGTGAGAAAACCCAACTGCCCGAAACTCGAAACACGAGTATGGAAGTTCATGGTTGGAATCACATGGCTACACCCGACCACATTTTATTTTTTTATCCGCTTTTCTGGCGTGTGTAGCAGACGAGCGAAGTTGCGTGGATCTTTTGTCGTGCGATTCTTTCGCATTTATATTCCTTCCGCTCGATGCTCTGCGTTTGAAGATCGATTGGCCGATACCAGAAATGACAGTTCGAGTAGCGGCCCCACGTCCGCTGCATAGCAGCTGGACTGTCGTGCGCCGCAATCACGTCATTCAGCCCACTGTATGTCGCCATATTGAGAATGAAGTGTACATGTATATCCTGTGACCTGTGCAACTTTTGTTTTTTGATTAAGATATTTGCAGTTTTTTGAGGCCACAAAATGAGTTCATATTCCTTTCTATTGTTAATATTGAATGTGTGCTTTAGCTGACCCACGACTTTGAATATGTTTGGTACACGTAGTTTGAATGCCACATGACCATAGAAAAGAGTGAGTGTGACTGAAACCAGCCAATTCTTGACTGACTGTTTCCATGTGGAAAGGAAACGAATTTCGAGCCGCAAATTGTGTTCTGTGTAGTTCGGATCTTAGAGGTCACG
Source organism: Ixodes ricinus (assembly GCA_037355805.1). Lineage (NCBI taxonomy): Eukaryota > Metazoa > Arthropoda > Arachnida > Ixodida > Ixodidae > Ixodes > Ixodes ricinus. The sequence continues at coordinate 2,674 of JAZHYW010022729.1, forward strand.
CACAAATAAAAACCTCAGCAAGCACAACTACCCTGTCCATGTGCCTTTAGTTGGATGGCGAGACAATCCCTGATCCTCGGATTGTAACACAGAAGTTACCTTGCAAAAAAAGAAAAGCATACCGGCACAGCTCTGCGACGTAAACTCCGGGTTACTTCGAGAAACTGGTGTTCCTCGGCGAAACCGGCGTTGAAAACTGGACGTGCCATTTTGAAAAATATAGTTCGTCAAGCCCCGGCGTCAGTGATGTCAAGGAATTAGTGGAAGGGATTGGCTGGTGGACCTTTGAAGCACCATTTCCGCTGAATTCTTAACCTGTCACCTCTTACAGTCATGGTTTCAGTGGTGATCGTAATAGGTTGTCGTAATAGTTTAAGTTGTGATACTCATCGTTCAAGTTGTGATAGTCAGTTTCAATTGTGGTAGTCAGTTTCACTTGCCATATCTACAGTTTCAGTTGCAATAGTTACAGTTCCTGTACGGTAGTTTCAGTTGCTCTTGTGATAGAAATTGTCTCAGTTGCAAGGGTAACAGTTTTCATTTGAATAGTTGCAGTTACGAAAGTCAGAGTTCAAGCAGTGATGGTCATGGTTCAGAGGTTGGTAGTCATAGCTTCAGTTGTGATAGTTGCACTTCAGTTTGGGATAGCTGCAGTGTTCGTTGTGACAGTTAGTTCTAGTTGCGATAGTCATAGCCTCACCTTTGCACGTCAGCCCTACTCATGTCTTCTGCAACGCCGCACAGCACGACGCGGCAGCATACAGCAGCAGAAGAGGTTCATGCAGAACAGCACCAGGAGTGCCTACACCTCTCTGACCTGCGTCACCGCAAACGCATGTGCACACTCTTGTAAAATGCATAATATCCAAATTTTTTGTAATTTTGTCTTCAGTTGGGGTGTATAAAGGCTGGATCTACACGTGCAGCACAGTCAATGACTGAGGACCAGGGTATAGAATGCAAATCGAGATGATGTAAATCGTGATCTAAGTTGCACCGATTTGGCTGCGATGATCTAAATCAAACCCTTCTCCCCAAAGCCGTTCTGAAATCCTTTTCTATTTACCGTTTTCTATCTGTATCTGCTTCTCCTGGGCATTTATTATGTATTTAAAGCAAAGAACGATCAAGCAGAAAAAATAATATCAGGCAGCCATCAAAAAAAAAAAGAAAACACTCGTCTCGTGATAAAAGCTTTCTTCTAGCTGAAGTGATTTAAATTGTGTAAGTTTTATTTAAATCAAATAAATCTGATTTAATTAATTTTTCAAATGATCATGTTTTTTTTTACCCTGCTAAGAACAATGTTGATATACCGTATTTACTCGCACAATGAACGCACTTTCGCGTAATGAACGCACCCCCCAAGTCGGCTCTCAAAATTTCGACTTTTTTTTTTCACTCGCGTATAAACGCACCCCCAACTCGGACAACTCGGACGTCAAAATTTTGACCCCTCCCTCCACGCGCACGAAATGAACGCACTTTTTTTATCCTGGTGCAGGGAGGTCGCGAATGCATGGGCAGCGTGAGCGAACAAAACGCCCTGTAAAAGGTGTTAAAAAATTTAAAAAAATCCAACAAAAGCAAAAAAAAAGCATAAAAAGATTTTTTTTTTTTGCACAGCGCAGTTTGGATTTTGGATTGCGCGCCGCGGGCAAGGAGTTAAGAAAGGGAAGCGGAGAAGCCCTCAGCCAGCAAAGAGAAACAAAATAACTTGCAGAAAGGCGGCAAAAAAAAAAGCATAAAAAAAAGCTTTTTTATTCTTTTTTGCACAGCGCAGTTTGGTCTTGGGGTCGCGCGCCGCGAGCAAGAAGATAGGAAAGAGAATCGGCGAAGCCCCTCGCCTAAGCAAAACAAAACAGCTTGCAAAAGACGGCAAAAAAAAATATCCACGGAGTTAAGAAGAAAAACAACAAAAAAACAAAGAAAAGCTTTTTTTTTTTTTTTGGCACGACGCAGTTTGGCTTTAGGGTCGCGCGCCGCCAGCAAGGTGATGAGAGATAAGAAAGAAAAGCAGAGAAGCCCTCGCCCAAGCAAAGCGCTTATAATGCTTATAATGAAGATCCTGCCCTCGCCTCCTCGTCGCACTTTGGAAAGAGAAGCGAGAAGCCCTCGAAATGAACACTTTTCTATCCTGGTGCAGCGAGGTCGCGAAAGCATGGGCAGCGTCGGCAAACAAAACAACTGAAATGCGGAAAAAAACGGAAGCAAAAAAAAAAAACATTGAGAGGGGCTTTTTTTTTTTTTTGCGCATCGCAGTTTGGTTTTGGAGTCGCTGCGCCGCGCGCAAAGAGATAAGAAGTTACGTCGATTTTTGCGGGATAAAAGGTCCGTTCATTATGCGAGTAAATACGGACGCAAAATTTTACCTCGCGTAATGAACGCACCCCCAACTTTGCCTCGATTTTTCGGGAAAAAAGTGCGTTCATTCTGCGAGTAAATACGGATGAAGTACTGACTTGAGCCTATATTAACACTGATGCAATCCTGTATTAGCACTGTATCACTGATATACTGTGAAGTCAGCCCTGCATTAGCGAGGTCAGCACACTATTTCCAGTGCTAACAGTGCTGTGCTGTATGTGCAAATAGGCTTCAGCATTTTCCTCGTTGCCTCAAATCGACTGTTCAATGAGGCACGTGTATAGAAGACGAACGACTGGAAGAACATGGTTACGAGCCGCGAAACAAAATTTCGAGTTCACACTTGAAAGAGGCACTGTTTATAAAAGCATCCAAATAAGTTGACAGAATGTCAGTAAAGAAAGAAAGCTACGTATGGGCGATGAGACGCAGTTTCTCCCTAGAATTAGGGTATGCAACAAGCGGACACATTTACATGAAGGAAGCACACGAGAAATCATGAAATCAAACAAGGAGCGGTTCGCTATTTCACCCGAATCTTTTCGGGGTCACTAAACTCTGATACTCAAGTATGTAGGCACGGTGATAAAATAGGGTTGCCACCCTTCCTCGAAGAAAACAAATTGCTATTCCGGCTTGGGGGGGGCGGCATAGTTATGTGAGATTGAAGTCGTAAAAGCTCGAAGTACACTTAAGCATTTCTTATGAGTTGCGGCATGCAAGCCGCTCGTCCGCTTCCTTTGTCGTCTGCTCGTCTGCTCCCTTCGTTGTCTTGCTACGTACTAGCGCCCGCGCGCTTCGGGATTTCGGAGGCCATGGCGCAGCGACCAATGGGAGCCCCGTCGACGCGCGCCAGCAAGTGGAACCGAAGGTGAAATTGCGGAAACTAGGAGCCGTTTTCGCGCTACAAACTGATAACGTCAGCTCGCTCCGTGAGACAGTTAATGCTTTCGCATTGAAAAAAAGACGCAGTGCTGACAGTCTTAATTGGTACAGAGATTCAGTTTGTTTAGACAGAAGTTTCCCAAAGTGAAATCCATTGACATGGATCTATTAATACATCATAGCACATGTAAGTACACGATCACACAACACAGAACTCAAGAACGTACATAGATGTGTACCAGTTATTCAAAATTAAAGTTCCAAAAGCAAATCTCGCACACGTATCCGATGCAGCAGGTGAAGAACTGATTATTGCTGTTTAATAAAATTGGCTGCGAATTAAATAACGCTTCAAGTAAAAATGGCTCCAAGACACTGAGCATAATACTCGACGAACAAATTTCCAGTGTAAATCTATTTTTTTCCAAAAATTGCTGGTTCTCGTAGTGAGCGCGGTTACAAACCACGAGCACCGGCTTGAACCTATGGCTTGAAAGTACATGGTCACTCGTAAATTTGTATAACGCGAGCATGTTTTCATACCTCTCGAATCATGAATTACAAAAGGATTGCGCCCTCGATTTCAAAGTGATGTCTTGCTCGCCATTCTCTGATCTACTTCGGTAAATCGCAAAGACTCTGCGTGCTACACTGAATCGTAAACATGCCAGGATTTTACCAAAATGATCTCTTCTTTGCTGCTAAGTAAACGATTTCAGGGACCAAGACATTGTATACGAAATTAGCTTAAAAACAGACAATGCATATGCCTATATACCCAATAACGCTGATGGTCTAGACTTTAATTATAAAACCCCCCCCACAAAAAAAAGAAAAGAAAAAAGAAATTGCATTTAGGTAGAGTGGAAACAATTGGCAGATGAGAACCGGTTTCAGATACAGACCGGCAACCGGCCTTTTATCCAAAAAACCGACTGTGCCATTCGAAAACTGGGCAGGTGGCAACCCCATGATAAAAACGGGTGTAGCACGATTGCCCCGCGTGCAGAATCCCTGTCGCAAAAGCCCCGCGTCATTAGCCCCACGTTTCGAAAACCCCGCGTTCAATTACCCCGTCCCGTATTCCCCACGTGCCAAAAGCCCCGTCCTCACTACCCCGTCCCACCCTCTTCGCGCTTCAACCAGCATTGTTCCATGTTCCATGTCCCATGTTCAGGGTCTACTAGAGGTATTTTAAGTGAAAGAAAGAAATCTGCATCACCAGCGATGCACTCCTCTGTCATAGAGGCATACTCAGACGCAGAATTATAGACTTTATCTACCTAGATGAGTACAAATATTTTTTTAGAACGACGTAAGAAAAATAAAACTGGTGTTTGGTGCTGTGATAAGTATGGCGCCATGAGCTGCGGTTTAACAGTTTTGACAGAACCCACTTCGTCGGAACTGTGAATCCGCGCGTGCTTCAGAGTCAAGGAAAGCTTCGGTTCAATGCTTATTGATAATAGCTGTAACTTCAAATGTTTTGCCAGAGACTGCTATTTTTTTTTGCTTATTTTTACTTCTAACGTCGCAAGACGTGAATATGTTTAGTGCACGCCTGAAGAGCAGGAAGTTTTATCCAGTTAGTCCTTACTTGAGTCCCGGCTACGGCATGATTACGTTACACAAGCTCGCGTGCACACTTACTGTGTCTTAGTTAATAAGCGGAATGCTCCGTTGTTACGTTGAGGACCCGGCCACCTGACACGGGGGATTCGCGTCATGGGCTTCTGAAACTGGGGCTTTTGAAAGCGGGGCAAAAAGGACGGGGCGTTTGCCGCGGGGCATTTGACACGGGGCTTTTGACATCGGGTGCTTTCGTGCACCACCCGATAAAAACACTCTTCGCTCAGAGTAACGTTTTATTTCTTGCAGACAGTGCTCACCGTTTTGTCTTTTCGCCGTCCCCAGACTTGGCTTGTTCCGAGAGCCATATTGTGGTTTCGAGCTGCGAGACGAAGTTCCTCAGGCCCCACAATGCCACGGGCTGACTTGCCAGACCAATCACGGCCTTTAATAAACCTGCGTGGAGTTTCATACTAACTTGTCGACGATCCTTTAGTCAAGCAACTAAAGTCCTCCCAAGATACGAAAGTGTGCTGGCAGGCCATTTGGGAAACATCATAATCTAAACCCCGAGACACGGAGTAACAAAATAGCGGATAAATGGCAAACAGTTCCCTCGAAGTTCTGTCGTTTTCTGGGGGCTTAAGTCACAGCAGCTAGCACAGCGAGGGTCCAGAATATAGAGGTGTCGATCACGATGCCGTGATGCTGTTCAGATGCAGAGCTTAGACGCTTTGGCACTTGAGAATATTCATCGTGTCACAACTGCGGGAGGGGTTCACCCACACAATACAATGCTCCACTCAATGCCCAATATACTGGGGTGCACTGGGCATTAGGCAAAAATTTGTTTTTGTGGGTCGACAAAAAAAAATGTACGTTTTCATTTTCCGTGATGTCGCAAAGTGGGGTCTACGGATCCCTGGTTGGCAGGTTTGAATCCCCACCGAAGTCCCCCGCAGTCTTGCCGGAGGCTTACCATGAAGAAGGCTCCATGTAACCGAGATTTCGGGTTAACGTCGGTAGCTCCCCAAGTGGTCGAGAACTATCCTCAGTCCTCCGCCTGAGGCGTGCAGATGCCCACGGTTGGTTTGGCAAAGTAAAACCCCAAGACTTGTCTTTGCACACCGGAAACGGGCGCCTAAGAGCTGCACTCTAAAACCAAAAGTATGACTTCTCCCTTCGCCCTTCTAAGTCAATTTGCTTCCCCTCTGCAATTTTGTAGCTATCACCAGGCGGTGTGTGATATCACCAGAATGACGTTTGGGGGATCGGGCAAAAAAACTAAAAATATCACCCTTCCCCTGCCTCTTCCCCCTGGCGAGGGGTCTCCAATTCTCCTTTGGTCAAACCTAGTCTGAGTTGCCCTAGCACTGGGCCCACTGGGAGGGGGGTTGAGACTTTGGGCTGGAGCCAAGCGGGAGGGAGTCCCAATTTCCCTCTGTCCTGCCCCAGCTGTGTTAGTTGTACGTCATTCAATTCCTCCCTAGATAACTTCAGCCAGACTTCTAATCTCCTCCTAGTCATTAAAATGCACTTATCCATTCTTCCATTCTCGTCTGCAAACCCCAGCGCTTTGGCTAGATCCATCGCCCCATCAGGAGGGCAGGAGCAAGCCCTGTGCACCTCAACAGATGTTCTATTGTCTATTGTCTCGTCTGCCCCTTGGCATACGGTCCACCGCATGTCCAGTTCCTCATACATTGTCCTATATGTCTTAGTCCTCAATACTCTTGTTCTAACCTCAAATAACAACAAGCTCCCCCGTGAATTATCATGCCAGTGTTTTTTCCTTATTTCCTGTTTCCGTCCCCTATACATAATTAAATCTGATTTTCTTTGCATTCTTTCCTTCCACATTTTTCTCCCGCCTTCTTTTACTTCCATTTTTACAGAAGTAGTCTGCTCTGGCCCAGCACTTCACCCTTGGCATTTGACTTTCAGTTTTCGGGGTTCGGTTTGTCCCTTTAGCGTTCCGTCTTTTCATTTACAGATGCTTATATACCTTTCGTCAGTCGTGTGTCCTCCACTGTGTCCAGCCTTTGTCCGAATTTCAACTTGCTCTATCGCTCTCCTAGCCTTCGAACGATGCCCAGCCCATGTCTCCCAGTCCTCCTTCATTTGCTTATTCCTAATGCACTCCCCAGTGCCAGTCTGCCCACGCTTCTCTGCCAAATCTCTAAACTTGACTAAACCCTCGATTTCGCGCATAATTGCTAAGGCGTGCCCATGGTTGCCGGACTGGTGCCCAAACACAGAGTCCTCCAACCGCCGTGGCCGGACTAGCCTTTTAAGCGTGTCCGCCTGCAAACGTCCGTAGCTTCGTCGCGTGTGGTCCGACAACGTGAGGACGGCCGGGAGGGCCTTCTTCCCGGAGCCCGGCTCCCTGCACTGCGTCTCTCATGCTCTCGGGCCCTCGGCTCACAAGACGTCGGGGCATTGTAGAGCGTCGGAAGCTTTCTGCGTTGAGAGCGGGACAACCGAGGGGAGCGTCCCCGCCTGTTCTGATCCAGTCGGTGACTCTACTGGATGGTGTTGGAGGGGGAAAGGGTGCATGCCCCGTCTTCTATGCACACCGACAGGACGAAAATGGCGGTGCATTTGTTTGCGGATTCCCCATCCCCAGCACTGCGGCGTGCCTTCCGTCCTACTTTGGCTGCGCAGGAACACGAGGGACCACACTAGAATCCGAAGCGTCGTGCCGGAAGTTGGAGGCTGCGCGCGGAGGTGGGACGAGCGTACGCTCTTTCCCTGCTGTTTTGAAGGGGGCCATGAGATGAATCTTTTAACTTCTTCCTCCTTAGCTTTTCCTCCTCAACTACGCGAGCAAAAATGAGAAGCAGACGTGGCCGCGACGTGGCGTTACCAACAGAGCCGAATTTATTCGTCGATTCATTCAAATTGCCCCACAAGAGCCCGTGAGGGCGTTATAGTGGGGAGGGTCAAATCCAAAAATCAACTCGGTGCCAAGAAGCAGCACAATTTTTTGAGACGATCGGGGAAAAGGGTGCTCTGCCTGCAGAGAAGACGCGGCGACGAAACAAAAGAAAACAAATCCCCGAACCGGAGTAAAAATGTACGGTGACCCTGGTAACATATAAATAATGACTGGTAGTTTGTAGAAGGAGCAAATACAGTCGAATCTGCGTTAATTCAAGCTCGAGGGGGACCGAAAATATGTTTGAATTAAGCGAAGTTCGAATTAAGGTAACAGCTCATTAAATGGAGTACCTGCGTGCAGCGTGCATGTTGGGCGGCGCATGTGCACTGAGCTAACACATGAGTGATCGAGTTCCAGGACATTTACTTTCACCGATCACAAAGGGAAGTAATCCGGGTGACGACGTGCCTGTGCGCGGTTCCTCAGTGGTGAACCAACAAAGATAAGCTCGGACGCTTGGAGACCAGCTCTTGACGGCGGCATCCAGCGTTAGAAGCGGAACTGTTCGCACTCCCCGCCGAAAGCACGCCGTAGAGAGCAGCGGTGCAGCAGACGTCAGATCGCGCATGCCCGCCGCGTGCCGCGGCAACGTCGCGAGTGCAAGGCAAGAAATGGAACTGTCGGGCTCGCGCCGAGAAATACACCGAACCACAGCAGTGCGCGGCGTGGGGCAAACGAAGCGGAGCTGTCGCACCCTTCGTTGAAAACACTGCAGCGAAGAGCAGCGGCGCAGCGAACGCGTGGCAGCGTCCATCGTAGACACGCCAGCCGCTGTCGAACGCAGCAGCGGTGCAAAGGCAAGAAAGCGGGAACTGCCGGGCTTCCGCCGAAAAACACGCCCGAAGAGCAGCGGCGCAGCAAACTTCAGTCGCGCGCCCACCGAGCCAGGTGGAACCGCAGCAGCGCGCGAATGGAAAGCAAGAAGCGGAACTGCACTCCCGCCGAAAACGCGCCGAAGAGCAGCGGCGCAGCACCCTCCGTCCCCGTGCAAGAGAGCACCGCGACCGCTCATCGCAGCATTCAAGGTCACCACATGATCGGTTGTCATGGTTATTTGGAACTGGAGATGTTGGGTACTTTAGCGCGTGATTGCTTAAACTCCTGAATGCATGCTGTGGCGGGATATTCAGGAAATAACGGCCTTGGCAGTTTTAAGCGTTAATTACGGAAGCGTTTTCTCTCGGTAAAAATACATATAGTGTAGTCGGACCAGCATCGGATTCGAATAAGCAGAAAGTTGAATTGGTGTGTTGAATTAATAAGATTGACTGTGTAATTTGATGGTGCAAAACAAACTAGGAGTTTACGTCTTTTTTGGGGTCATCTTTGGGTGAATTACGATACAGTTAGTATAGCTTGTAGAAGAAACAAATGGCCCAAATTTATCAATTTCTTTGTCCAAAGAGCAATTTTCTGCGCTGATAATGATGACTCCGAGCTTCCGTGCTTTTTAAGCGCTTCATGGAACTCGTTGTTCCCACGAACAATGACCGTTTGTCGCAACACTCATTGGTCACGGTAGCGGATCAAAATATTTGTTGACTAGTCGATTGTTGTGAAACTGAATAAGTCAAAACGATGCGGCGTCAAGCGTCAATGCGTGAGCTGGGTTCAGCTGATGCGTCGCAGCAAAAAAGTGGAGAGCTTTTCGAAGAAAAAAAAAGTGAGAAATAGTCCGCCATATATTCAAATATTCGTACCCCGAAGAGTAGGGCGTTTCGATACAGCCTTATTTTGGTGCCCTCGTGTACTGGTTTTTTCTTTTAAATTACTAAACAATGCGATTAGTAAAATCCCAATCTGAATTTTTTCTCCCAGCCCAAAACTCATTTCTTGGTCCCTTTAGTGCCGTTAGCAGTGTAGAGAGACATTGATTCTTTCCTCGCTCTCACCGATGGAGACGAACCTCGAGGGCGCTGAGGGCAACAGAGGAATCCGCAGGAGACGACGCCGGAATCGTCGGAATCGGGTCAACGTGCGGGGGTTGCCGAGCGGGGTTGCCGGGTGGACTCCCGTACGGAACACGGGGGATATCGAAGCGGGAAGGGTGGGTGACCCTGGGATGCGAGTCCTGGCAACACGGCGGCACGGGCTTCCCGTCTGGGCCATGGTGCGCCGCTTGTTGCGGTTGACGGCGGTCTCCGGTCTGCAGACCACGGACTCTCCATGCACTGGGCAGAGAAGGGTTTCCGTTTACGCTGAATGTGTTTAGGGTTAGGGTTTTGTAAATATGTCCCCTCTGCACCCTCCTTCCCCCCCCCCCCAAAAAAAAGGAGTTGCCCCTGATAGTGTTGCTCGGTGCTTGCACTGGAGGGTGGTGGGAAGTTGAATTGGTTATAGGCATTCGGCAGAGAAGTCTGACCTTGGGCGCCATCATTTTGCTGCTGGTGCGGGTAGATCGTCTGATAGTCAAGCGTTGCTGGGCGGACCCTGTGGTTTCAGACCCAACGTGGCACCCAACAAAGCGTTTTCCATCCATGGTGGTCAGACCAGCTCTTAAGGCGCAGCTGTTTGCAAGCGTCTAAACAATTATGCACCAGTTCAGGCTTCCCAGCTGAATGTGTGGAAATTAGATTGGTGTGTAATCGTACGGAAATTCTGGTATTTACGCTAAACTTGGCGGGAAATTCAGCAACAACCGTTTCCTCACTAAATTTAGCGGATGAATTTGATTGGAGTATCATTTGTACACGAATTCAGGTTTTCCCCCAAATATGGGGTGGGGAAAGTCAAACAGAAATATTAAATAAACATATGTAACGACATACTTCAGAAGGTGAAAACAGTGCAAAAAACGACGGGCCGGATGAAGGAACACACAGACAGCGCTGTGTCCGTGTCTTCCTTCATCCGGTCTCGTTTTGCACTGTTTTCATCTTCTGAAGAATGTCGTACCAACTTGCCCAAGCTTCAACTTTAGCAATATGTAACGAGCCTAAAAAATAAATTCCACTTCACGTTCTGTGCATTTCAGCTTTATCTCAGAAATCAAACTTAGTACAAGCGGTCCCAAACAGACTGGAGGTTGCCTGGGCCGTTTCCCTTCCCCCGACTATGCATGCAATGTTTCTTTGAACCAACGTAGTGCCAACGTGGTGGCAACAAAACATGTTGCAGGAGCTGCCGCCAAATGCTAGATTGTTGCGAATCCCGGTGCTTGGGCGTGGAAGCGACAGAGTACCAGCGGTGGGCATGGCGAGTTGCAGCGGTGCTTCTGGCGTACCCACCCTTGCCGCTGTGCCATTCAGCGTTCCCGACTTGGGACGCCAGGAGTTGCATAAAGTCGAGCGGGCAACGTAAGAGATGCTGTAAATATGCTGGTGGAAGGTGCGTTCTGGGCGTTGTAGCGAAGGTGTGCTGAAATGGACCACAAATTATAATCTAGATCTAGTGTACTTGCCGTGCACTGGCAGTCGAGGTAGCAGACGCATCTACCCTTGGGCCGGATGAGGATGCTTCTGGTTGTGATGACGCCCCTGGCCTGGTTTTCCAGGACAACTGTCGAGGAAGTGGAAGGCCCATTTCACACTTGCTTCACGTAGACCAGTGTACGCATCCGACACGCATTCTGAACATAAATGCGTATTTCTGATCCGTACTGTATTGCATCAAAGGTTTTAACATGTCTTTTTTCTTTCCACAGCTCGGACGCTTTTCCTGGCTGTCTTTCAAGTTCGACCGTTTTCTACTCATTTCAGTGGACATGACCAAATAAAATAATTTATTTTCCTAATGATTAGATGGTGCCTGTCACAAACATTGAGGGGACAAAATAAAGATGTAAGCATGCCATTCAGAGGTGCATCATAACTAGGGATTGGGCGAAACTCTGGCAGCCGTATTCACCAGGCGCGACTAACTAGCGCCGTTTTAAGGTTAGTAGCACAGACTAAGTAGTCGCGAAGCTAAACGAAATCCGCGACTAACGAGCGATTATGTTTTGCGGTATTCACGAGGCGCGAAGCGAAGCGGGTGACTATCTAGTCAGAACTAAAACGCGGAAGTGACGTAAAAAGATTGGTCACGCATATGCATACTACGCAGCTACCGCGTCATTGGGTATTTTATCGTATAAAAACGAATATTTAAATGTTTATCAGGAAGAAAAAGTTACAATGAGAACATTTTTGTCCGAGACAGAGGTTTACAAAGAAAAAATCAAACACAACGCCAGGAGAAGCACGGAGGCCGCATTGCCAGCGACATAAACAAATATGGAAGCGCCCGTAACCGCGTATTGTTCTCGTCGTCCAGCGCCCTGCTGGAGATCTCTTTAGCGGTACCTCTGACCGCTGAATATGGCTATTTACACAATGTTTGCTCACTCCGATTCTTTCTAGATGTGTCCCCCAGCGTTCCGAGACAGTAAGTGCTTCGTTAGCGCCGGCGGTCAGCGGTGATACGAGTCGGCCATGGCGCTGAGCCGCTAGTCATCCGCTAAACACGGCTAAACTAGCCCTACCCCGTGACAAAGATTTGTCTTAGTCGCGCGGGGCGACTAGGCCCTAAACACGACCGGTGAATACCAAGCGCTCACTTAGCGGCGACTATCGCTCGCCACGTGATCATTTTAGTCGATGACGTCACTAGTCAGTGGTTAAACAGGCTCTACTCGCGCCTGGTGAATACGGGTGTGGAGGTTCGGTTTCGGACTGTTTCGGAAGATTCCGAAGACTTTTTGGACAAAATTTCGGTTGTTTCGAAGGTTTGGCAGTTTCGTCCTAATCTAGCCAATACGGCGTCGTTCCTTTTGGTTTTGTGGGCTTGTGAGTGTTTAAAGACTCTAAACCTTGATACAAACCGAAATTCTATCACTTTGGTTTATTTGCTGCGTTATTCGCGACTCCAGCGACCTATAGGGGCGCCACCACCAAACAAACATGGCGGCTGGGTCCAGGTCGCGTCGGCTCGGCAGCCGCCTGAACGGGTGGCGCATTCAATTTAACAAATTTTCTTTTGTTTGATGCCCAATTATAGGTATTTGAACTGCGACGGTTAAGTGTAGCCGGTGCACATAAACTTGTAGATACAAGTTTATGTAAACTTGATGAGCATAGTTTTGTTTTCCTGGTGTTTTTTTATTCTTTTCATGTCGAACTTGGAGATTTCCGTTCAAAAAACCGAAACTATGGGCTCTGGAGAGACGGTAACAGACTCCTAATCAGTCTTGATTCGCTTCAGCTTCCGTCCGAGCGCAGCCAAAGGCTGAGGGACGGTTCGCAACTTCGAGAAGAGCATTCCTACGCACCACAAAGTAGTCCGCAAAAGTAATACTTTTTAAAATAACTGTTTTGTACGTAAACATTGCACAATATTCCAGATTTGTACTGCAGAGAATGATTTGCAACTAAACGAATTAAATATCTGAAGTTTATGTTTTTATTAATATATGTAAATGCATGTGGTTTGGTGAAAACACGCACATCCTCTGGCAACACGGCTGCAGCGCTCGGTTTTTCTGTGTGACTTCGTTCCCGTAATGGCCGAATCATGTGCTTCGCTGCTTTCCTCACCGGGTCGCTTCAAAACGTCCTTTCGCAAAGGCACGTTTGGGCGTCAGGCGCGAGAGGTCGTGATGAATGTCTACTTTCAAATTCGGCAGGAGACTCCGGCCGCGTCGTACCGCGGATGCGTTGTAAACTAGAAAAGCGTCCGGGCCACTACAATTCACTGATACGCGGCGAAATCAGGGCACCCATTTACCTGCCGATCACATTGAACGCCGAGAAGCTGGGGGAAAGGACTGCGCCTCGAGCCATGGTATATCCAGACAATACAAGGAAACATCAACGGCCGGGTCATCGGGCACGTTGCAATGTGTACTTACATCTCGAAACTATGCCGAAATGCCGAACAGGTGGAAAGCTCGGACACAGACGCCAGCGGCCAGCCTACGTACTGACATCCCCTCTGACTAAATTTCAGAACGTGAAAGGGCACTTTTTAAACCTGTAGCAGACGATACCGTTGATACACCAGTAGCAGACGAAATACTCGGCGAGCACGGGCGGCGCGGACGACCAGCGGCGCAGCGGAGTGATACAAAAGTGCAGGCGAGATCGCGTGACCTATTGCCGGCGTGTGATTGGCTCCGGCCACACGTAGCTTTGGCTGCGCTCGGACGGAAGCTGAAACGAAGTTCCACCGAGAGTAATTTTCAGCTAACTTGCATCCCTCGACCATGTGACTTATCTGCCCGCAAAATCGCGCTTTTGTGCGTATCGGCGTTTAAGAAACAGCTCCAGTCGTCTGCTCGGTCAACAACACAGGCTGCAGGAAAATTACGAAAATTAGGCAGCGCTTCTTGAGCCAAGGAGCATGTTAACCCGCTGGCGCTCCTCTAAGCAGCTGATACTTGTATTTGAATTCAAGTTTTAGTAGCAATCGAGAAGTCATTTTGACGAGCGGGTTATGTATTATATTACATGCTATGTCTTACTAGAGCGATATTAGTATATTGCCGCCCGCAGAGCCGAGAAAGCAGCAGCTCGGTCACGGTCTTCTAGAAGATTCCCATTCATTCTCGCACTAATTGTAACTTTCCCTTTGCTTTGCTGTTCTCGAAAGTGCCAGTTCATCCTCGCCCCGAGCCCGCGACGCCCGGGAGCCTCCTATTGCCGAACTTTTTCGAGATAGCGACGCACATGTAGATAAGCAGCTACCCGCGACCTTGTCGAGTCAGAGTCTGGCTGCGTGCTCTCTGTTGTCGCCGCCGAACCGAACCGCCTGCGTTTTCTGCTGCATCGACGCTCTCTCGTTGTTTACTTATTTTTGGTTGGCACAAGTTCGCCTATTAAACATTTATTTTTGAGTTCACTGCTCGTCTTCGTGTCACCTCCGTTCGTGACAATATTCTTTGGGTTGAAATATGAGCTTAGTTGACTGCTGAATAAAAGTATATTTCGACAGAGAGATACTACTTAAACTTAGCCAAATGGTTCTAGCCGGTAGCACGGAGACGAATGCGGACAAACTGAAGAGAGTCTCCATCGGATATTCACGCAGAACCTCTCTGCATTGAACTTGACTTCGAATTCTGAACGGAGAAAGTGAGTATTTTTTGTGGCCGGTCAACCTGAGCAATGTAGGTGCATATTGCTGCTGGCTTCGACGGGGTTATAATATAAATATTGGAGGCGCGATAGATCATAATGCCGTGACAGCTTCTAACTTTGCAAGACGCATCCCCCACCTTTTGAAAGCAGATGATTTCCCTCATTAATCGTATGCAGCGAGCAGGTTTTCCAGAATCAACTAATTGCGAAATCAGCCCAACTCCTTCGGTGAGGCCCAGAGGCTTTTTTGGCGAAAAGCAGCCAAGATGATTAGCCAACGCACCGACCGGCGTGGGTGGCTCAAACTTGAAGCTAATCGAACACAGCCAAACTCAAGAAAAGCAACTATCGAACCTTCCCATTCACTTGACTGCAACATTGGTGTTCCCTCCAGTGAAACACCTCGTCCTGTCATCCTCAGTCCACTGTCCTACATCCTTATAAAATAAACCGCTTATCAGTTACCAAGTGGTCCTCACTTTGAATGTGATTCCAGACAGACAAGAAGTCAAAACGTTTTTCCGTGATTCCTCCCCATCCAAGAAATCGAAAGCATGCGACCGTGTGTTGTGGAGTAAACGGGCTTTCAGACACGTGATGGAAGGAAACACGTTTGGAGCGCAGCCAATGTTATGAGCCGAAAGGCCAATCAAACAGCGCGATAAGCGCAACGTCATGGCGTGCTTTCTGCGCTTGATAGGACTACGTAGCCGGCGGAGGAGCACGCGTTGACGCTCTGAGAGACGGCGAATACCGGCTGATCCAATCAACTGCAGAGAACACGCCACGACGTAGCACTTTTTGCGCTGTTTGATTGGCCCGCTGGCTCATAACATCGGCCGCGCTCAGGACCGGAGCTGGAACGAAGTATAGTGAACACTCAGACAAACTTAAAGGGAGACTCAAGCGGTTTTGGGGAAGCTACTTTTTGGTGCGATGGCGTTAAGGAAGTGTCAGTGAATGAGTATCTTCAGTTTTAGAAGGCAGAACCGCCTATTAATCACGCAGGAATAAAATACTTGCGGACTCTTTCCTGTACTTGCGAGGACCAATGAAATTATCGTATGTTTGAAAATTTTGGCGGCCTTTCTTTCCCCGCTGCGTTGGAAACAGCCGCAGCGGCAGACCAATCACAGGTCGAGGAGAACTGGCGGCGCGCGTTGCATGCCGGTCGTCGGTCGGCTTCTTCTCTGCGAACATGGCGTCGGTGGTGATCGTTGGCGTGGTCGGCGTGGTGGAAGCTTATCGTTCCGCGTAAAAGCGCTATCCTTGTCTGTGAATTTTCGTCGTGTGTCGCTATGATAACCCAGCACGTACTAGAAGGGAAGATCCACCTACTCGTGCGGCGATGTCGTGGCGGCACTCTCAAGACAGCAGAAACGCCCGTGCCGTCGTGCTTGTTTACTTCGACTACAGTGCTGCTTTCTAAGCATTTGTGTCCTCGAACATCGCCCGGATTTCTTATTTGGCGCATTTCATGCGTGTGCTCAAGTTCAAGGTATTACTGGCGCGTACCGTATAAAGGATGCGAATTTTCACGCGTTTTCATCACCGGAGAAAAGTGATTAGTGTTAGCAATCCTGAACGCTCGCAACGTTTATCTGATCACGAAATCATATTTCTACGTTGCTATATCGCTGCTAAGATTACATTGTCTTTTATAATCGTAGAAAAGGCGTGTGGCGATATTTGTACTATTGTAATGTCGTGTATTAGAGTCGTGATCGTCCAAGACGGCGTACTGCATCTTTTTATTTTCTTTTTTTCATCCACTGTAGCCTGCAAGCCTATCAAGAAAAAATAATAATAAAGCTTTTGGCTATAGAAAACTGTGTCTATATTCTGTTACGGTATTGAAGGCATTGAGTAGCAGTGCGTCCCCTTTTAGAGGGGCCGTGCGCTTGTTGTAGTGGTTGCAGGTGTGTGTACGCGCGGCGCTGAGCGGTCGTTCCGGTCGCTCCGGTTGCAACGGACGCAGTTGTAAATACGCGCTCGTTGCACATGTCTGAACCAGCCTTCCCTCCGTCCTCCCGAGGCGAAAGTCAACGTGGCGACATCGCTTGACATCACGTACCAGAGGTGACGCTGCGATGTCAAACGTTGGTTTGGTTAGGACTTGCCCAAACCGCAAAACGCCCGAGAAGGTCTGCGTTTCGTCGTCCTCGGAACCCGAACATGACTCCGAAGCGCTGCTATCGTCCACATCGCACGTCGGAGTGGCGTCATAGGAAATAATCCCCAGGTCGGCTGTCCGCCGAAGAATTTCAACCTCTAACGGCGTCAGGTCCTCGAGCGTAGAGAACTCCGCCGACTCCGCCATGATCGAAGCTCGAATGACAAGAGGTGCGGCCGATGCGGCTACCTCGGGATCACTGCGCGACGGAACGTCGTCCAACGCCATTGGCCCGAGATCCTCTTGATAAGCGTGCGAGGACCAATGAGAGTGGTTTCGTTTTCGGATGGATCCGAGGTTTGGCGGCCTTCAATTACATTTTTATTAAAGAAATAATCACCGTATGACTATACTTTTTGGTTTTTAGGGATACTTAGGGCGTCTAAATTCAGCTGTTATCATCAAAACATGAACTCAAAAACCACTTGAGTGTCCCTTTAAGGGGGTGCAACGATTTTCGGACCTTCGTCAAAGATTTGTGGAAGTGGCCTCAAACATTAAAGTAAAGAACAGAAAACCGATTTCGGCTGCGTGTCCTGGTTGTTGCGCAGAAGAATAGATATTGGCGGTTCGGGCACCCCTCAACTCACTCCCAGCCTTGAGGGCCACACCTGGTCGCACTCCGAGTGACGTCATTCGGAGTGCCGTGCTGGCTTCCCGCGTGTGCTCTCTCGGAGGGACGCTTCCTCTCCCTCTCTCCCGCTGACTGTTAGCGGGCGTTATGCTGCGGCCAGAGGCCGAGCGGGGTCGCGTAATCTTTTCGCCAGCAGTTCAACTTCGGCTGCCACGCGGGAGCTGCGGGTGTGGGGGAAAAAGCTCGACTTTTGTCGCTTCGCGGTTATGCAGCGGAATCGTGACATTTTTAATGAAGGAGGTGTTTGCTCTATCCTCCGGGACACGATAAACAACGTGAAAGTGACAAGGTGCCAGACTGCACCCCAATCAGCAAAATCGTTGCACCGCCCCTTTAAGAAATTTTCGGACCTTCGTCAAATTACATTGTCCGCCACCGCGCCGACAAGACGTGTCTCGCGAAAGCCACCAGAGACGCGGAGGGGCGCAAAGCGACCTGTTCCGGCTGGTTCCCGGTTTTCCCGCTTGGTGGCGTCCCTTTTGTTGGAGTCGCGATATAAGTTGTTCGCGGTGTGGGGGATCTTCGTAGATCCTACGATCCCAGGTTGAGGCTTTGCGGGCGCTTTCTTAGTCTGTGCTCAAAGTGACTGCCAAACTACGCCAGGACCTCACCAAGCAAAGCTCTATGGTAGCTTGTGCATGTCCAATTGTTGAAGCTTCGAGTACAGCAGTGTGTAGGCCTCCCGAACATTTCGGTCACGAATCACGGTTAACTGGTCAGTGATTTTATTTCCACTCTGGAAACATGCTGCCAGTGGTCTTCAGTGGAGCATTCTGTGTGAAAGGCGCCTAACTGTGATGCAGGCACAAAACCTCTTCGGGTAAGGATTAGTATCTTTCTGAAGAACTAGGAACAAGTTTCATAGCCACTGTAGCAGATAGTGACGGGGAATGAAGCAAACATCGTTAATCTGTACTGTGCAAATAGCTTTACCCGGCGAAGGTCTGTCCTGCCATTTGTTTGCAGCCTGTGCTGCTAGAAACAGTTGCTCAGTGCGTATCCCTTAGCAAGCAAACACGGGGGCTACATATTTCTTTGATTGGCGCTTCCCGTGTTTGTTTTGGTTTCAGTATGTGGAGTTGAGAAAAGATAAAACTGAATTCCTTGTGGGCGCTATACTGCATGCCTTGTACGCGAGTCAAAACTGTCTGCCGTAGAAAGATATTTCGAGGCAAAATTCATGTGAAATTAATAGTTAGTTTTATTGCCGTTCGCTGAATATCTTTTGACTTCAAACCAATTGAGGGTAGCATGCAGCCACTTAGCAGACGTTGCACCTCATGAAGACCATCTTTTCCAAGAAAAGCTTGTTCCTCCTCTGCTTTGGACAGTTCCTCTGCTGCTGCCTGTGGTGTCTCTGCCGCACTAGTGAGGTTGTCGTCTATTGTAGGTAAAATCGTCGGAATCACACCCTGTTCATGCAAATGAAGCTGGTGGTGGCACATTTTTGGTGTAGGCCGGTTTCTTTACCCGTCACGATAGCTCCTGCGGTACTCTCGTGCTATATAAATGATAGGTTTATGACTCGAACTGGCGAGATTTGTTTTACTTCCATCCATCCATTCCATTCCCCCACACCCCCTTCTCCCCAAACATACAAACACGTTCAAGCTTCGTCCAACATCCTGGGGTAGTACCTCGGGCTCATAGGGTCACTAATGGGTGAGATTGTGGCGGTTCTTGAACCGCCAGGCTCCGACCTATACCCTTTCTCGAGCACACAGACGAGAGACACAGTCGCCCTCACCAAAGCTCCTTCAAGGACCCGCCGAATACAGCCATGTAGAGACTTGAAATAAGCAGGATGGCCTCTTCGCATCAAAGCCGCCCTTGCGGACGCTCGCCTTCTAGCATCTCGGGCATCTTCCTGGCATCTCAGGACTTGAGGAATTTCCCTCGGTCAGAACACGTACGGTGCCCATCGAGTTCCTTTGTGTGGCTGGTTCAAAGCGACGGCGCAGTGCAGATGGGATTTCAAGTCTCTCCGAGTAATCCCCTGAGCGATACCTACTTTCCAGGAAGTGCCGCCTCTGTGGTAGGCGCCAAACAGCCTGTCAGTGGTAGATGACGCTTCGTAGCCTCAGCAAACTCGCACTCAGCCATCATATATCTTTCGTTCTCCACAGGGTACGGAAAGAAAATAAAGCTATTTGCAGACGAAGAAGTTGAAAACGTCCCGTATGGAATACCCTTAGGCCGGGTAACCCTTCAATGATACGCTTTTCATGGTACGCAGAAATTATGAGAAATGACGAGCCATGTAATTGTTATTTTGTAGGTGCGTGCACGAAATTTAGGGGGAAAAGGTGGTGTGTAAGGACAGCATATTTTGGGGTGGCAGGACAAAGTTTAGAGAGCGCCCGCCACCCCTTGCGACCTCCTGAGGACCACCGTGCCTGTTCTTTCGAATAATTTGTTTAGGCCGTATTATTTTTGCATTTATGACTTTATTTTGCCATCGTGACCTCGAAAATCCGAATTTTTCGAATAAATGTGGTCTATAAATTTTACCTGCGGGTAGTTTATTATAATTTTTATTCGAAACGCGGAACGATATTCAACCCTGGGCAAGGTGCGGCCCCAGTAAGCCACCCAGCGTTTTGGGGCGGGCGACCATACTATCGGTGCGCGTCCTCGATGACAACAGCTCGGTGTGGGTCCAT